>JAJLRJ010000004.1:11363417-11523417 GCA_024195265.1 Dendrophyllia cribrosa
CAATGTCATTTTCCGTGAGAGTAATTTAAGCGAACAAGAATCGCTCAGCGATATTAAATTCCGAGGAAATGGAGGTACTTGGACATGTACAAGCATATCATTGACGAACCACTCGCATGACTCAGTGACGACGAAGAAGATAACGAAGGAGACCAAGATGGTTTTTCTCTTTCGGTTTTGCGGAACAGATTTGAAGGGAATACACTCCTGGATGAATGGGGAGAACGTGTTTATTATTTTTCGCAAGAAAGTAGAGGAAACGGAACTTGAATCGATAACTTTCTGCTTTTCTCGTCGGTTTTGAAATTTATTCCCATGTTTTGGTTTTGTAAGGTGTATTTGTGGAGAATGTGCTGTGCAAAGTTCGACCGATGCCGTCGAATACAGATGCTGTATGGAGATCGCACAGGCTTGCCAGAAGTTAAGTTTATTACGAAGCACGATGACTTCTCGTCAATGACGAATAGATCAGAACTTTTACAAGTCGGTCCACTACTTAGAAACAAGAATGGAAGGGATACCGTCGCCGCGATGGAGAATCAGTATTTAAAAAAAAGTTCTTGCATACTGAGGTTGTAGGTCGTTTCCCTGCAAATCGAAGTCGTTTCGCTGTAATGTAAACTCGTTTCGCTGCAAAATGAACACGAACGCTTCCCGTTTGTTTTTTCTGTGGAAAAGCATGCTTGTGGCCTCACGCGTTAGAACGAGGTATACAAGTATATCTCTCGTTTGTCAGCTCGCAATCGTTTGTTTGTTCGTCGAGAGTTTTAGTTTCCTTCCCTGTGGAAAAGCGTGCTTTTGGCCTCACGCTTTTAGAACGAGGTTTATGATTGATTATAGTGGTTTATTATATAATTAAAGTGGTTTGCAGCGAAACGACCGGACACTGAACAGAGTTCTTTCATCTTGCTTTGCATATCTTTGGTTTGTTATGTTAATTGTCATCGAAGAATCTCAGTCATATTTATTTTTTAGAAAGGTGTTTCATTGCGAAATCACAAATTCGACAATTGGAACTTGTCATATTTGGAACCTCATCAGACAAAAGTTGTTAATAATCCCTGCAGTCCTATACATCCTATACATGTCATGAAACATGTAGAACTCTCTTTCTTGATATTATATTTTCAGTCTTCTAATAGGGCAACCCTAAAACCCGGAAATCGGAAACCGGAAACCGGAATCCGGCGTTTTTTTTGGTAGAATCCGAAAACGGATTTGTGATCCCAGATCATATGGATTTTTCAACACACACAAAAAACAAAAATCCGAAAAAATATTATTCACCCTGTAGTTATCGCCGCACCAAAGTGGATTTGTCCAGTATTGCCGCCCTACAATGGTTGCAACATTTCATCAACAAGCGCATTATCTGCTCGTTTAAAAATCTATTTACGTTCAAAATCAATCATAACCTCAGGAATGTATAACAAATGAAGTTATCCTGAGAGTAATGATGAAATCTCACTTGAATTGTCCATGATATATACTTTATGGCGTCCTTTACTGCGAGAAAGACAAAAATGGCGTGCAAATGAAATATTGGCGGGACGAGTAAATTTGCATCAAGACCGCTTGACAGGTGTACTATTTTCGGACCTTTCCCCCCCAAAAAAACGCTCGGTTTATGAATTTCAAAAATTTAGATTTAGATCCACTCGGAGTGTGGATTCTTTAGATTCATGATCCGTTTTTAACCCGTGAATACACGCACGCGTAATGAACGGGTAGCGCGCGGGTTAACGGTAAACGGAGACAGATATGCAAATGAACACTCACTTGCTCCTTCCATCAGCTGTAAACTTAGTGACGTATTTTATAATGCTTTGTTACGAATGCGTTTCGTAACAAGAACAGTGTGAATCCAGCGATAACAATAACTAATTTGTGAATATAAACAACAATAAGCTTAAAGATGTTTCGCATTTGGAGTCTTTAATGCGACATAAAATCGATTTTCCAAAAGGAGACACGCGTTTTGATGCATATCTACCTTTAAATAACAAAATTTAGTCTTAATAGAGCATGTGTTCCTCGATGGCCTCGTGGGCTAAGGTGCCGGATTTGCACACGGGAGGCCTGGATTCAATTCACGCCCGTGACATTTTTGTTTTCCTAGAACTGGACATTATGAAAGTGATTTCCTTGTTTTTTTTTTTGCGTTTGTCAAAAGTCCTTAAGGTTATTTATTTTTTTTTTAAATATCGAACCGTGTCAGTGTGAAAACATAAGCTTACCGAAATATTGCGTTGCGTGTAAGCATTTCTTATTCACGGGTTGGTTCTCAGGAGCCTTTGATTGGATTTTAGTAGCTGTTCTGGAAATGTCCACGGCATATTAAAGCGAGAATAGACATGCAGTCCTTTGCAGCAAGTGCTTTCATAAACATATGTCTTGCACTTCTTGCTCTAAAGTAAGTGAGTAAGTAAGTAAGTAACCTTATTAATGTGGTCTAATACACTTAGCTCATTACAGTATTGTAAGTATCGCTATTTTCCAGGTTTTGCCACTTACAAAAATAAAAGAAAAACGAAAACACTAACTAAAGATATAATATAAAAATCAGAGAATATGTGTACAATAATAATATAACAATATTTGGACTACGTTCAAGCCAACTTACTCAGTGCCTTCCGTTATTAGTTTTCTTATGGTGGTTTATTAGACGCAAAATCTCCTGAATAAGATAGACTTGAAGGGCCTAAGTCCGCTTTTTCTGGATCGTTTTTAATGATCGCATTTCATACGATGCTTCCTGGCGATTGAATTTAATTAAGAAATAAACAGTGATATTCTTTTTATTATAAAGAGGCTTAAAAAAGGATTCCGGATTCCGGTTTCCGGTTTCCGGTTTCCGGTTTCCGGTTTCCGGGTTTTAGGGTTGCCCTTCTAATATTATTATAACACCTAAAAATAACACCCACAATTTATTTAAAGTCCCTTCCAACCATAATTCCACTTATTTCCACTATTTGTATTGAAAGGAGCGCGAGAGAGAGTCAGTTTTCTGACATGGATTTTATTTAATCAATTTTAATGACTTTTTTATCAGGTTTTTGCGAGCTGTCCCATACAGATGGCTTGTCCGATGGATTTGTGGTTATTTAGGATGGGACAATGACCTCTTCCATCCTGTGTTTATATATTATAACTACATCAGGGAGAAATTCCAGTCTGCCGGCCCAAGTGCAGTTACCAGTCTGCAGAGCAACGCAGCTAGTACATTTAGGGTGGCCACGAGTTTATATTAACTATTGGTGCTCGCTTGAAATATTTCTTTAAAAATTTTTGGGCAATTTAAGTGTATTTCATGAAATGGTTTTAATTCTTCAATTAAATTTGAATATCGACATCCTCGTCTCAGCCATCAATGAGTCCTGACACTTCTGATTACTCCTCATCATCATTCTTGGGTTGTACCAAAACGGGGGTGAAAGCAGGTGGGGAGGGGTTGGCAATATTTATTAATCAAAAGAGGACTTTTATTTGAGGAATTACACAGTAAAAAGTTTCTAGAGAGGTTAAATTTTAGTCTGTGTCTGCCCTTAATGTACCATATCATGTTTGCTGTAATTTTCATTTTTTATCAGTTGCCAGCTTGTTTCCTGGCAAAATAACAATGATATATGGCTGTAGCTCCTAAATGAATGTTTAGTGATTCTAAAACAAGTCTGTTTTGCATTTTTTTTTGTCCTACAGTTTTTCAAAAAGAATATAATTCACATAAATGGCAAATGTTTCAATTTACTCAATTTTCCTCCCGTGCATAGAAGTATACTAATTTTCTATTGAAAAATAGTAAAGTCTTCACTCAGCAGAGTGGCCTACACCTGCCAGAACTTAACCCGAGGTCAATTCAATAAAACTTTTACAAGTGGAATTTAAAAGACTTAGTGTAGCTATTGTTTTCAACCTCTGAAACAATGGCAACACTTGTAAATTACACTTGTAAAAATGTTATTAAATTGACCCCTGGTTTTTGTCCCATGTAATGACTGATTGACTACAGTGTGTATTACTAGTACCCTTGGATGGGATGCCAGTCCACTGCAAAGTTTACATCCCCCCACCCCTGAGTATTATTGATATGTTTGCCAGTATCTAGTTTTATACCTGGGTGAAGCGATAATGTGGAACAAAGTTTCTTGGTCGAGGAAACAACACAATAGCAGATATCCAGGTCTCGAATCTAACCGACCTTCAGGTTGAAAGTCTGAAACACTAACCACTCGGCCTCTTCATTGAACATGAGTGCAACATGTTTATCCATTGCAGATGTATATCACCTGATTGTCATTCCCAATTACTGACATCCCACAATACACAACTTCCATTTTATTTCTTCTACTTGAACATTAATACAAGTGGATTGTCTTATGGATTTTTATGCACTTAAGACAGGTAAAGAAAAGTGACTAAGAGGAAGGCATCAGCCTGCAGGTTTTTAAAATTGTTACTTTTAGTCATACAGTAACTTCTCAGATTGAGGTCTATTGTTGTCTGTAGGCAGGTAATTAATGAAAAGCTTACATTTATTTTCTTGATTCTCGTTTGGGTGACTTAGATCCTGATTATTATATCATGCAACCAGTAGACAATAGTAAATAAAAATACTAAATTACTGAAGTATTTACATTTATTTCACCACAGGCTTCCCAAGCTCAAAATTCGACTCTGCATACGTGGTGTATGCGACAGCTTGTGTATATAGAGAAATGTATGGGAAAATCACGGATTCTCTAAAATTGGGCAAATAACTATCTATTTTGAAATAAAGTTTACCTACCTCAAATGTGTCGCTTACTTGTGTCTTGTACTGAATTTGAAGCCATTCCGACGCCATTTAGCGAAGTTATTCGAAGTCGTTGTCTCTCCTTCTAAAAAGAAGGAAAGGCAGACCACTGCATCGATCGCTGGCCAGAGGTCACTCCACAAATCGCTCTCTCCTCAAAAGGAAAAGTCCCGAATCGCAATAAAACCAACAGTTCCATAGAGCCCAATAAATTTCACTCCACATACGTGTGCTTCGGCGGTCGAAAGACTCGTAAAGAACGAGATATTTTGCTTAAAATTCGCCTATTCGGCTTTCCAGATGTGCTTGTGATCGACCTCGCGCCAACGGTCGTTACTCGACGACAAGTATCTGGCTTCATCCTCAACTCTGATTGGTCCATTTGAACCAAGTCACGCGCTGACAACACTACCCTCCACCGGAGGGAAAGGTACATTTTGTCACGAATCAAGTGTCACACTAGGGCTCCCAAGGGATGTTTTCTGAAAGCTGTATTGTTTAAAGGACTGTGAATCCCGAAATCTCAAAGTCGCCGTGGTGTGTTCGAGCGGGATTGCCTGCACGGTCTACGGCAGTGGATTGACGTCGACTGTACATTCATTTTACGGTCTTGGGACGGCAGATATGCCAGCCAAACTGGTTCTGGAGAGGTCAATGGCCACTGCCAGCCTTGTACGAAGGATTCGAGACGTTGATGTAATAATTTGGGACGAGGCGAGCATGTCCAGTTCAAGAATCCTTGAACTTGTGAACACATTGCACCACAACATAGCAGGCGATGGCAACGCCACTTGATTCGTGACAAAATGTACCTTTCCCTCCGGTGGAGGGTCGTGTTGTCAGCGCGTGACTTGGTTCAAATGGACCAATCAGAGTTGAGGATGAAACCAGATACTTGTCATTGAGTAACGACCGTTGGCGCGAGGTCGATCACAAGCACATCTGAAAAGCCGAATAGGCGAATTTTAAGCAAAATATCTCGTTCTTTACGAGTCTTTCGACCGCCGAAGCCCACGTATGTGGGTGACCCTCTTTGTTCTATGGAACTGTTGGTTTTATTGCGATTCGGGACTTTTCCTTTTGAGGAGAGAGCGATTTGTGGAGTGACCTCTGGCCAGCGATCGATGCAGTGGTCTGCCTTTCCTTCTTTTTAGAAGGAGAGACAACGACTTCGAATAACTTCGCTAAATGGCGTCGGAATGGCTTTAAATTCAGTACAAGACACAAGTAAGCGACACATTTGAGGTAGGTAAACTTTATTTCAAAATAGATAGTTATTTGCCCAATTTTAGAGAATCCGTGATTTTCCCATACATTTCTCTATATACACAAGCTGTCGCATACACCACGTATGTAGAGTCGAATTTTGAGCTTGGGGAGCCTGTGATTTCACAGGACATTTCTATATAATACACGTGGCATTTATGTTCACGTCGACTTTTCTAAAATCACATGTACACTTATCATCTGCGAACTTATAAAAGCGGCCTCACTGAAGCTGACAATTACAAAATACACAAAAATATATCACACACTTACTCTTCGAGACGACGGAAATCCTCTTCGTCGCTTTCGAAAAATGAGCAGAGATTTACATGGAATAACCGTCCATTTTGTGGAATGAAACGTTTGCTCAATATTTTCGGAGATAAGTCTGCTGGGTTTCACCGAGAACTGAGCCGTTCGAATGCGGTTCGAAGCTGTATCGAGTCCGCCTTTGTTCTTAATCTTTTCCCTTTCGAAAATTAAGCCATATGTATTCTCAGTGCGCGATTCCTGTCTTTGTAGCTCAATATATAACGGCCATAGACCACACTAAGGTGCTGCGTGTCCTCAAAACCCTCTTGTCCGCCATTACACTCGTGTATTCAGAACCACTGATGACGTCAAACCGGTGTCCCGTTGAGCGTTTTGGCCGCGCACAAAATGGACCCACGTTCGATCGTCAACATACGATCTTCGCGGCTTCAAAAACACTCGATGAAATTGCTTCTGGTCGACTAAACCCAAATGTTTGGGTTCATAAGGGCATAAACAAGCATATTAGACAAAATTATTTTTCATTTCATATACACTTTAAGTCTGTTTATACAGTCAAACCTGTATATAGCGGTCACCCTTGGGAAATGGCCAGGTGACCGTTATATACAGGGTGACCGCAATATACAGGTTTCCTTTAAACTGAAGTGGAAGTTAATGAATAACGTTTTTATGTGGAAATAATCACTCAATTTACATTTTATTGACAATAACAATTAACGGCAACGTTCATAATACGAGTAAAAGGCCCCTAAAATGTCCGTATAAGAAAATAAAAATAAAATGTCTGCTAGAAGAAGAATTTGACGCGGAGCGCTATGGTCTATAAAAGAACAGCTGTCAACTTGACAAGTACAGTGTAATAATCAGGGAACTACGCAGAATTCGAAAGTGAAGACAGTCTGGTACGGAAAATACGGGTGTTAGTTCGAAGACAGAAACTAACCGTATTGTTTGAAAGCGATATTACCCGCTTCCGAGAGCAGGACATCGGCACTTTTGTTGCTATCTGTCGCAACCATGTATGGCGATGACATGTATTTGACATGTATTTGTAGTTGTATTTAGTATAATATTTGTATTTGTGTGCGACCCCTGCCTTGATAGCGCAATTTAATGAGCTGTTGAATAAAGCTTGTCATGATTCGTTAATGGTTTGATCGTAATCCAATTTGGTGACCGTTATATACGGGTAAACAATAATGAAATTGTGGATTCGGGAAGTCTAAAGGGTAACCTCGTCCGTTATATACAGGTGACCGCTATATACAGGTGACCGCTATATACAGGTAAACTTTACAGTTAATATAAGGCACGATTTTCGGGAAGTTGTTCGGTGACCGTTGTATACAGGGTGACCGCCATATACAGGGCCGTTATATACAGGTTTGACTGTAGTTCTCACTGAAGGCTTGATGATCTGTTCTGTGGCTGAACTGCAATTTTAATCTGTTGCAATACGATTATCTATTCTTCTCTATCTCTATAATATAGAGACCAATATTGTGATAAAGCGTTTCTGGCTTTTTAAATTTCAATTGTCGCCAACATTATTTTGAACAGTAGAATATAGCTATTGCTCAGTACGAGGTAACGTTTGTTCCAGACGTGGATATACAGCAATACTGCAAGTTTACTTGTTGGACATCCGTATCTGGAACAAACACCCTCGAAGCAGTGTTCAACAAAGCCATCCGATTCCACTTCTGAATCAATTGATTGCGAATCCGAGTTGCTTGCACTGGAACTCATTTCCTCGTTAACGTTCTCTTGGGTTTCTTCGCGTGGGATGCAAGAATGATCACCACGAGCGTACTGGAGAACTCGTGTACCCAGTGCCACTTTAATTATCTCCACTGATCTTAAGACCATGCTGGTTGAGGTACATCTTCAATCTATGTTGTAGTGAAATTATGATTTTGGTGCAATTTTGTCTGTACTGGTTCGTTTAGACTGTCCGATGTAAATAAGGGAGTGAATCTGGCTTACTTTCGATCATTTTGATACAATCAACGGCTGTTGTTAAAATAGTCACTTTTGCATTTGGCTAGCGTTAGTGAATCGTCTAGGCGAAGGTTGACGAACACAAAATCTGTTTTGTGGCTGTACGTATTTGGCGAATTCTCCAGCAATATAGGAGCGGGTTAAGCGATGAATTAAGAAAAACTATAGTTGTAGTTGTATTGTAAAGAGTAAGCGAGGTTCTACCAGTAAGAAGAACAAGCGCGTGAGGCACATAACAACAAAGAAATAAAATAAATACAAGATATGTGTTAAAGGCAGACTTCTGCAGTCTTTTGAAGCTGAAAATGTTTCCGGCATCCGCTTCTGGATGTTGATGTTGAATTTGTACTTGATAATGCCGAACAATGCGATGAATTTTCAAATAAATAACAAAGTTTACAAGTATGAACGCACACATTACTATCACAACAAGTTTGAGTTGGGTTTCAATTGACCAGAATAAAAGATTTATCACAGAAATTCCCTGAAGTAACCAAATACCAGTTATAGCCACGTTTACACGAAATGTAGTTACTATGGCATTGTATCGCAAGTGCAAATGAAGAGCAAGGAATCGGTCCAAACCAATTGCTGTTATACTGTAAAGAGAAACTCCACACAAAGTGTGCGCCATTGCGGTATAAGTCAAGCAAATAAAGCGAAATGTTGGAGGCGTTAAACCATATATTCCAGTTAGAAGAAGAGATATTAGCAAGGGTTGCACAATCAGACCGACGGCGAAATCTGACACAGCAAGGCTTGCCAGTAAAATATAAGAAGGCGTATGCAACGATGGAGTCTTCCAAATTGTTATTAAAATTGCAGAATTTCCAAAAAACGCTGTCAGACAGAAAGGGATGTTGACCACACAAATTGCTATTGCAGGGTAAATGTTCCCTTCAAAATGTTTTTGACTACGAAGACATTCATCGCCAGAGTTATCATGTAAAGGTGGGTCAGTTTGAAATTCAGGAGTAAAGTTGCTCTCCATCGAGAAGTTTTTTTTTTCAGTTCCAAGTGATATGCAGTCCACTCTCTTATGAACGGGAAATGACAGCTGCTCTTGCTTGATGAGAGGCGTTTTTGTTTTAAGAAAACAGAGCATCCATCACTTCATATGTCCATCAATGTCTGTTTAATTAAAAAAATTTCGAGCAGATCACAATAATATACTATACCCACCGTTCTATTCACCAATGTACAAATACTAAACCCATTTATTTACAACTGTCGTTCCTTTTTTTATTGTCTTTTAGAAAACAAAAAAATGATGAACAGCTAGATTAAAGATTTGTTATAGTTCACAAGGATAATCGAAAATGCAAAAATAAAACAAAAGTTTTTAGTTTCAGAGATCAAACTCGGCTGACTTGTTTTAACTTTATTTTTTGCTAATATCAAATCATCGGACAATATTAATGAAAACACTACAGACCTTAGAGAATAGAGTACAACTGTATTGATATATCTAAGGCACACCATGATCAGTATAAATTATTAGATCCTAGATTAATATTAGATATTTCATACAGTTTTTAATATTTTCTATTTTTGCATTTATTTACTTTGTGTCCCCAAATTAGTATGGGATTTATCCACGTAATTTATTTGGAAGTTACTCCATATGTACCTTCTCAACTGCATAGTCAAAAGAGGATTTCTGTTATCGTATATCACATTCTATTTCTAAAATGCCCCAAAAAAATTAGATGAAACTTTCTATTATATAGGTAGAAATAAAATGGGGGGAGGAAGGTATGATTCGTTTAGAGCATCCGATGTAAATATGGGATAGACCACTTTATTTTTGAGATGAGGGTGGGGTTGGGTTTGGAAGTTATTTCATATGTACCTAGAGATTCTGGGGACGAACGAGGTTGGTCCACGCATACGGTGTATTCAATCAGTGGAAACGGATCTATTTTCAACGCTCTTCGGAGTGAATAAATGTGAAGACGCCGGCTATGCGTTATAGTGTGGTTGGCTAATACGTCTTTTTGAAAACGAAGACGTTGTTTACGTCGTACGAATATGGACGGAGCGCAGAAGCTGTACACAGCTTGAACTCGTGGCGCCTTTAACTCATTGCAGCATTGATTCCCGAGTGTTTTGAGTGCTTTTACGGAGAAACATAAGTTTAAAATTATGTCTATTAATCAAAGGCTCCTAAGAGCCAACTCGTAAAGAAGAATGCTAACGCGTAACGCAATATTGCTGTAAGCTTACGTTTTCAGACTGACATGGTTCGATATTTTTAAAAAAAATTAAACGTAAGGATTTTTGACGAACGAATAAAAACAGTGCATCACTTTCATAATGTTCAGTCGGAAAAAGAAGAAGAAAAAAAAAAAAAAAAAAGGACTTGAGCGAGACTCGAACTCGGGCTTTCCCAGCCTAGTCCCTAGGCGTTCTCTCTTGCCCCGTTGTCCGCGCGAAGTCTGGGACGCGGTGGACGAGAGAAGGCCTAGCAAATATTGCCAAAATACCCCTGATTTCAGCGCAAAAAACCCCTGGTTGGTTTCTACTAGTTTTAACATCTTATTTTGCAAAAGCTGCTCCCCGATGGAATATAATCCAATCATGGAGGTGTCTACAAATGACGGTAAGTTCTAACTTTGTGGCATAACTTTTTTAAGTTATGTTATTTTGCTCATCGTTGCTTTCCGTTCGAATTTCTTTCCTGTACAAGCTTCGTTGAAATCTGCAATGCAAAACATAACACAAGCTTATAAATTTTTGTAGACTCGGAGTGGGAGTCCGATTGCGATGTGGAGCTTTCTACGCATCCTTTGTGTGGTGGCTTGAAAGGTATTTTGTCATGATTGATTGTAATACACGATATCTTAAATATTTCAGAGTTGTTTACGGTGTTACTGTAACATTTTATAAATTTTCGGGATGTTCGCCTCATCGAAAACTGTTTTGTCCTGTAGCAGAAGACTCCACCGCCATCATCACCAAGGACACCGCCATCATCACCAACAGTGAAGGCCTGCAGGAAATAGACATTGAAGAAGCTAGGTACTAGACTTCTTCGAATCTTAAAGTTACATTTACTATAATATATAATTGTTTTGTTTTTCAGAGGTGAAGAAGTGAGTTGTAGACTAAAAATAAAGTGATTTTTAGGGCAAAGATTTGTTGTGTTAGGTTATGATATTTCTTTGCTCAATGTGTGCTGTAAGTGTGTTGTTTACGGTGGTAAACATTTAATAATTTTGCAGGATGTTCTCCTCGTCCTAAATTTATCTGTTCTGGCGAAAGGACATTACCAAACAGTGCATCAGTGAAGACTGACCGACAGAAGAGATTAAAGCAGATAGGTACAGCTGTATAATGTATTCATTTTCTAACATTTTTACATCACTGGTTTTAATACACTGAGGATAAGTCCAGCAATACCCAATCTTTCAGCTATATGTAAAATTCCAAATATTTCACTATTGTCATTGATACACAGTAATTTTAAACAAGGGAACCTTTACAGCATAAAAAACCTCATGCTAAATCTATCTATCAGTTTGTTTTTTATTTCAGTGGCTAGTAATAATATTGTATAAAGACTCTTTTTGTATATCAAATTTTCTTGAATCTTTTACATTTTTCCAGATCAAAGTTTACTCCAGGGTGCAGTACAATTGTTGCAGTCAAGAGCAGCATTGGAACTGATGGAAATAAAAGTCTGAGCCTTCCCAGTCCTAAATAGGAATCTCGAAATTGGTGTCCCCACTTGCCAACACAGTGGCATTAATCAATTACAAGCAATGACAACTTTTTACTAGAGCACAGGGTAATCAACTCAACTCTTAGGCTTGAAAATTCCCAGTTTTTTTGTAAGATTTGATTGAGATTCTGAAGATGATAACTCACACTCATTAGGACCCCTGTCAGTAGGTATTATAGTGGGGGTAGCTTGCAAGTGAAAAAGAAGGTTCAGTATCTGCAACAAGTTCCTCATTGGCAACATAGTCAGTTGGTATTATTTCTACAACAGTCCTGATTCACTTTATTTCGAGAACCTCCCATTTCCCTTGTTTGACTTTCGAAACATGGAAACAACATGTTTGCCTTTGTTGTCTACTGTGATAACTTTTTGCCCTAGATTCTGAGAGTATTTTGACAGCTTTCCACCAGCAAGCAAAACATATGCCACTTTACAAGCTGCAATGTAGTGTGTTATATCTCTCAATTCCATTTCCAATCCATCAGACTTGCATTTGAATATCTCACCACCAACCTAGTTATAAAAATATCAACAGTCAACTAACAGTATGTAGTAAATAAATAAAAGAAAAATAATTACCAATTTATTTAATTTAACTGCTGTGGCAGGACATTTAGTTACTGCACATACTGCAAAAACATCAGCCCTATGATTTTGCTTCTGACCTGAAACACTTACTAACTTTGCTTGACAGCAAGACCACTTTCTGCACCATTGCCTTCTGCCTGTGCCTCTCGTGCTCTGCTCTTGCAGTGTTGTCACAAACATTCTCACCACAGACTCTTCTATAGTAAGAATTAAGATCTCAATACCATGTTTGTTTTGAATCACAGTTTGGGTGAGGGTAAGGAAAACAATGCCACATTTCATCATCTATACATGGAGAAAAATAATACAATACATACATGTAATTATGTTGTTCTTTAAAATTAATTTTAGATAAAATTGATTTAAACTAGGTTAAATTTGTATTGTTTCTTGTTCCAAGTATAACACCATTAAACAAAGAAAATACAAATTTAACTAGTGTGTAATCATTTTAGCCTGAAATTCATTTTAAACTACAACCTGTATGTTGTGGTTATTGTTAATCCTAACACACTTCAGACACTTGACCATGCAAATGCAGCATTTATTGTTTACCTGGCACAATGTCAAATAAATTTCTTGAAACAATTGGCACAAAATGGTTGGGGCGATAGTTTTGTAGTGTTGAGAGCTCTCCCATTTGTGACACAGTAGGGAAATTGGAGGCTTTGTTAGTCCCTTGGCAAGATTATTCAGTGAAGATACTGATGAACCTTGGAGAAGCATATAGTAATAATTGGTTAAGATCAGTATCATGACTGCAATACTCAATATCTCTAATTTTGTTTGGGGGGGGGGGGGGGGGGGGGGACTCGGCATTATTTTGTTCCAACCTTGACCAGCTCCATTTTGCAAAATTATAGCTCAAATAATTATAACTAGAAGCGTAAACATCACGCATATAGTTATTTGCCCTTAGTCTTTCATCTGATAACAGCATATATGATTTTTAAACACCAGAATTTTTAGGGTCTAAAATTCACTAGATCATTTTACCATTTTTGAGTGTTCAATACTAAAACATCGAAATCGAATATTTACAAAGTGTAGCTGCCAAAAATTTAAGTGCCGGTGCTATCGAGATACCTGAGAACCACAATTTCTGTATTTCATGACAACAGAAAGGTTAGCATCATTTTTATTGACCTTAAGAAAGTTTTGCCTTTTTTCTGGAAATCACCTTTTTCTAAATAAAAAATACATTTAAAATTAAAACTAAGCACCTACTTCTGCTGATGCGTCGTTTTAGAACATAAGCGACTGCCTGCAAATGGGGAGAACGAACTGCAGAACGACGCATGTGTTGACAGTTTACACGTTTCCTTTGCTTCCTCGCGATACAACTTTCTAACACAGCAGCATCGATGGTTCTAGGACAGGCACTGATGTTAAACACCTGCTGTTGAGTACTAATCCGGTGCAAGAAATCCTCATCTGTGAGGTAATAGGCTTCATTGAGGGCCATTTCAACGACAGTACGTAACCTTAGCTCCTCGTGCAGGGATTCATCGCCGTTTACTAAGGTAGAAATTGAACGGAAGCAACATGATCCATTACCCACAGTCGTCACCGGCACAAATTCAACAAGTTCATCGGCTGGTACAAGTTGCTGAGCGTGAAAGTCCACTTCAATTGCACTAAATTTGGGTTCCTTAATCGTCATTGAACCTAAACTGTCTTTTTCTTTTTCGCATGCACGCAGAAACCTTTCCCATGAAGAATTTTCTGCTACCTTCTGAAGTAGCAGTAATTTGGCGGAAAATGCCGCCATATTGGATCTGGCAATATTTGCTAGGCGTTCTCGGCGAGACTCTCTCGGTGACGTCACGGCTCAAAGTAGGGTCCAGGTTTGACCGAGCCGAGAACGCCTAGGGACTAGGCTGGAGCTTTCCGGAGCTAAGCCATAGCATCAATCCACTAGGCTATCGAGGAAGACATGCTCGAATAGTACTAAATTTTATTATTTTAATGTAGATACGCATCGAAACGCGTATTTCGGTGTCAAAATCCTTTTAGATCGATTTTAATGTTGCACTAAAAACTCCAAATGCGAAACATCTGTAAGCTTATTGTTGTCATGATATTCGTTTACATCAAATTAATGATTGTGATCGCTGGATTCATGTTGTTGTTGTTGTTTATACGAAACGTATTCGTAACAAAGCATATAGTCACTAAGTTTACAGCTGATGGAAGGAGCGAGCGAGTGATTCAGTGAGTTTTATTTAGCCTCCGTTACCGATAACCGTTCATTACGCTTTCACGTATACACGGGTTTAAAAGTAAGACTACACTACATTCACTACATTCAGTAGCCGACACTTAAGCTCGATCGTAGTAAGCAAATAGCAAGTTATATAAAACACAAAACTTACCGGAGCAAAAATCCCACAGGAATAAGCGGCGAACACAATATCAAAAGGTCCTATCCATCCATGAACGCCTTGCATTATCTTGAAAACGTGCACTTGTACGCTGTAGTTCCTTATTTTGATTCTCAAGTAAAGACACGGAGAGATTTTGCGGTTTGTATTTCATGGCTGAAAGCCATATAGTCGTCGACCGACATAAACTTAAATATGCGTGCATAAATTTGCATGCGCTAATGCGACTCGAAAAAAAGTAAGACAAGAAGCTGTACACAGCTTGAACTCGTGGCGTTTTTAAATTATTGCAGCATTGTTTCCCGAGTGTTTTGAGTGCTTTTACGGAGAAACAGAAGCTTAAAATTATGTCTAATCAAAGGCTCCTAAGAGACAACCCGTGTAGAAGAAATGCGAACGCGTAACGCAATATTGCCGTAAGCTTACGTTTCCACACTGACACGGTTCGATATTTTAAAACAAAAATTAAACGTAAGGATTTTTGACGAACGGGAAAAAAAAAAACAGAACATCACTTTCATAATGTCCAGTCCGAAGAAGAAAAAAAAAACAGGACAAAAAGAAAAAAAAGAAGTCTCGAGCGTGACTTGAACTCGGGCCGTCCGAGGGCTAAGCCAAAACATCTATCCACTGCGCTATCGAAGAACAAAAGATAAAGATAGTACAAAGTTAATGTAAACCATAATTACATTTTCAGATTTCTGAAAATCAAGAGCACTTCTTTTAAAAAAACCTATATTACATCTCAACTGGCCGATCAACTGCAACTGCAACACTGTAAATCCTTGGCAACCTAGGTCCTGGGTACCCTACGTAACTTATGTCTGGTTATGTTGACTTATGAATGCAACAAAACCTCATCTTACTAAGAAAAATCACCAAAAGTTATCGAAGAACACTTAGTCGATAAGGTCTAAATTTTATTATTTTAAGGTAGATACGCATCAAAAAGCGTGTCTCGGTTGAAAAATCCTTTTAAATAGATTTTAACGTTGCACTAAAAACTCCAAATGCGAAACATCTTTAAGCTTATTGTTGTTTATATTCGTATAAATCAAATTAATTATTGTTATCGCTGGATTCACGTTGTTCTTGTTACGAAACGTATTCGTAACAAAGCATTTAATACTCACGAAGTTTACAGCTGATGGAATTGAGGAGCGAGTGAGTGAGTGAGAGAATTTTATTTAGTCACCATTTCCGATAACCCGTGCATTATGCTTGCGTGTATACACGGGTTTAAAAGTAAGACTACACTACATTCACTACATTCAGTAGCCGACACTTCAAAGCTCGATCGCTAAGCAAATTGCAAGTTATATAAAACACAAAACTTGCCGTAACAAAAATCCCACAGGAATAATATCAAACGGTCCTATCCATCCATGAACGCCTTGCATTGTCTTGAAAACGTGCAATTGTACGCTGTAGTTCTTTACTTTGCTTGTCACTGTCAACACACGGAGAAATTCTGCGGTATGTATTTCATGGCTGAAAGCCATATAGTCGTCGACATAAACTAAAATATGCATGCATAAATTTGCATGCGCTAATGTGACACGAAAAAAAAAAAACAAGAAAAGTCAAAGCCGGATCGTGTGCTTCGCCACGAGTAAAAAGTCACAGCCGGATTTACAACTCGTGTGCTCCGCCACGAGTAAAAAAACGGCTTAGTGTGAAAAACTCGACACGGCCTCAGATTTATGTAGCCTGCGTGATAGAAAGGCTCTACAAAGGGGAGGAAAGGAAGGATTTTGAAAAGAAAAGAAAGGATAGAGCGCGAAGAGAGAGAGAGAGAGAGAGAGAGAGAGAGAGAGAGAGAGAGAGAGAGAGAGAGAGAGAGAGAGAGAGAGAGAGAGAGAGAGAGAGAGAGAGAGAGAATGAATGAATGAAAGAATGAACGTCGAGCGAATGAATGAGTAAATGAATGAATGAATGAGTGAATGAATCAGGAATGAATGAATGAATGAATGAATGAATGAATGAATGAATGAATGAATGAATGAATGAACGAACGAACGAACGAGAGCCTGGGACACCCAAAGTTTCGAACATGGCCAGCCTTACAGATAAACACAAGTAGGAGCCGATAAAATCGAGACTACGTTTGCGCCTTTGGTCGCCATTTTTTTCCGGTTACATGCGGACGTCAGCGGAAACAATTTATTTTCGTGGGAATCTAAAAGCCCCCTGCAGTAAACAGTTCTAAAAAAAATATATACCGGAAAGGGTTTACTCAGGTTATATGGGAGAGGAAGGCTCCAGCGGTAATCGGCTCCTGGCAAGAGACATTTCATATGAAATAGTGAGCCAGTCAGTCATAAGTGATAAATGGACCCTAATAAAATTTTCTCTAGATCCGTTTATATATTACATTTTAATTTCTTTTAAATATATTGCAACTAAAACTCAGAATTAAGGACAGGATATTAACGCAGATTCGAATTTCCTATTAAAATTAATCATTTAAATTGTCCCTAATAAAGACATATCTGTCATATCTGTCACACGATTCTCCATCCACGATTGCCGCGCGCTCTCAATCAATCAATCAATCAATCAATCAATCAATCAATCAATCTTTATTTGCCCCAATAATATTATTAACAAAAATAATATATTACAGGAGCAGGAGCCCTCAACAGAATCGTCTGGGCTTTACGCGGAGAGCCCGGCCCTGTTACAAAGGTGATACTACATTTAACTAAAGAATACATATGGCTGTAAATAATCATATATGTACAATGTTCGTATTATATATATTTTTTTAATTATTGAGTGTGAAGTTATTTTTTGATATTTTTCTTAAATACTTATAGAGTTTATAATTTCTGCTGGGAGGTTGTTCCAAATCTAACATCCTTTATATTTGATAGAATATTTCTTATAATTCGTACGAGCATAGTTTTTATGGATTTTTGATGAGGATCTTGTGTTATGACTATGCATTTCCATATTGAGTTTAAAAAAATCCTTAAATGTCACAGGAACTGCATTCTATTAAAATAATTAAATGTAAATAAGGCTATCGCTTCATCATTTATTTTATCGAGTGGTAGAATAGATAACTGTTGAAACAGTGGGCTTGTATGTGCACTATAATCTGAAACTGTTATGATTCGTATTATCTTCTTTTGCATTTGTTTTATGGATTCTAACCTTGTTGGATATGTATTGCCCCAAATAATATTCCCATAAATTAATGAAGGTATGGATAAACTAGTGTGTAATAAAGAGTTCTCAGAATCTTTGAAGATATAAAGTGTCTTGCTTTACAAAGTATTCCACACGTTTTTGATATTTTATCTCTGACATAATTGATGTGTTGTTTCCAGGTCAAGGTTGAGTCGATATAAAATCACAGTACACAAGTACAGAGCAAGGCTGATACGACGTAGAACATTTCACGTGACAACGGCATGATAGAGCCTAAACTGAAAGCCAAAATGCAACCGTGGACAGCTGTTTCGCCTGGTTGGATCTCGTCAGCACGGTGAAGCAGCAAAAAGATAGAAAAACTTGCGCGAACGCCAATTGTCTACCAAATCGTACGTGGTGACTGACAGATGAGCTCAAATTCAAACGTTTGCCTTAGAGTCGATATGAATGCCTAAACATTTTATGGATTCAACTTGTTTTATTTCTCGATCATTTATTTTAATGTTAATTTCTTCTTTCAGTTTTTTCCTTTTTTCTTTGAAGAGAATTACTTGAGTTTTCTTCATGTTTAAAGAAAGTAAACCTTTTTTAATTCATTATTTAATGTTTCATTTAGCGTTTTAATTTCTTTATCTGAGTAAACTAGTGTCGTCTGAAAAAAGAATAAATTATAACAATTTTGAACTATTGTAAATATGTTATTAATTTAAATTAGAAATAGTAGCGGTCCTAAAACCGAACCTCGTGGGACTCCACATATTGTCTCTTTATTTGACAAGTCTGATTTTTAAATTTTACCATTTGGCTCTAAGATAGTTTTTGAACCAATCAAGTGCTATGCCTCGTATGCCATAGTGTTCTAATTTAGTGATAAGGATAGAGTGGTCAACAGTATCAAATGCTTTTGACAAGTCTAAGAATATCCCAGCCGTAAATTTTATTATCATCAATTGCATCTATTAATTTGGTCGTTAACTGGACTATCGCCATTTCTGCTGAATGATTTTTCCGAAATCCATATTGTTTATCATATAGGATATGACGTTTTTCAATAAATTTAATTAATCTTTTATACTTTTGAGAAAGATGGCAGTACAGCTACCGGTCCATAATTTGAAAATAATGATTCATCTTCATTTTTATACACCAAATTGAAGAAACGTTGTCGGGTGAAAAGCATAAACCATGAAAGATGCGACCCAAAGGTTTACTAGGAAATTGGATAAATCAACTCTTCGTCTCCAACAGAATACACCTTATATCAACACAAGATGCATAAATCATGCTCTAAAATGTCTCAAGCAAAGAAAACATCTTGATTATCAAGAAATGGAATATTACTCAGATTGTCAATGCTGCCTACCCAGAATCTCATTCGGTCTCATCGTTCATGGTTTATGCTTTTCACGGGTCAGCGTTTCTTCAATTAGGTGTATATTGGGGTAACGACTGAAATCTTTAACTTCTCAGGGATAACACCTGTGGAAAACGACGTATTAAAAATTGATGTGAGAGGTCTATTTAATAAAGATGCACTTTTTGACTGAAGTTGTCATAGCCAGTACTTTTCTTTGGATTTAGGGACTGTGCAATAATTACCTGGAGGGGGGGAGGGGTTTGCAGTAAAATGGGTGCAATATGTCCTAAAACTAAGTCATACCCCCCTCTCATTAAGGGTAATACGACTCCCCTAATAAAAGGTCATCAAAGGCTCCTAAGAGCCAACCCGTGAATAAGAAATGCTAACGCGTAACGCAATATTTCACACTGACACGGTTCGATATTATTTTAAAATTAAACGTAAGGATTTTTGACGAACGCAAAAAAAAAAACAGTACATCACTTTCATAATGTCCAGTCCGAAGAAGGAAAAAACACGGTCCTGAGCGTGACTTGAACTCGCGCATCCCGACTGTCATTCCCATTATTTAAAAGAAGCATTTTGTTATTATTTAGATTAGATTATATTTAGTGCACGGCATGTCTGAAAAACAGTTTTACTGAGCCGTTTTACCGTGTTTAAATAAAGTTAATTGATTGATTGATTGATTGATTCCCGGCACTAAGCCACTCGACCATCGTGGAACACATACTTAGATAGGACTAAATTTAATTATTTCAAGGTAGATACGCATCAAAACGCGTGTCTCGGTTGAAAACTCCCGTTTTAGATCGATTTTAATGTTGCATTACAGTCTCCAAATGCGAAACATCTTTAAGCTTATTGTTGTTTATATTCGTTTACAACAAATTAGTTATTGTTATCGCTGGATTCACGTCGGTTCTTGTTACGAAACGCATTCATAACAAAGCATTACGTCACTAAGTTTACAGCTGATGGAAGGAGTGAGTGAGTGAGTGAATTAGCCACCGTTACCAATAACGCGTTCATTACGCTTGTGCGTATTCACGGGTTAAAAATGATTGTAGGGGAGGTGGACTACAAAAGGGAGGAAGGTGGAATCGGAAAACGAGGAACGGGGAATGGAGAATATCTAAAACGAGGAGGTACTGAGGTATAAAACGATTTCGTGTATAAATAAAGATTGATGATGATGATGATGATGAATAATCCAAGCATGTAAGGGTTTAACACAGATTTAATTTAGCTTTAGCCTACGTGGCAGGTCTGCGTCAGTCACTTATAACTTAGGGTGAGGTGTAGTAATTGTGCTTAAAGAAAACAAGAGGAAGTCGCATTAGCCTGTGAACAGGCTTCTTGGTGGGGAATAGGCTTAGTTGAAATGACCCGTTGACGAGCCTCGTGAATATTGAAGGCAGTTATTTAAAGTATAGACCGTCGGCTCGTGATGACACATCCGTATAAATCGTGCTATCGGTCTCTTTTTAGCGGGCAAAAAGATCACATAGTCTGAACTGTGTCAATGGCTGTTCCGAAGGCAATCGACATACTTTGCAGCTGTTGATGTTACTGTTACCAGATCCGGAGGACAACAACAACAAGTAGCTTTATTTGCATGACTATAAATCCTTACAGTATTGCAAAGCATTACAACATAACAAAATGAAATTACAATAATATAATAAAGAAAGGGAAAGTACAATCAGTCTGATTTGATAATTTGATTATTGCGGAGATCTAAGCATGAAATAATGAATTTCACCAAATTAATATTTACAAAAAAATTACGAGAGTTAATTAATTCATTGGTAACTTCTGAAGGAGATAACTGACAAATCCCCATTGGGACAAATCCCCATTGGTGGGGGGGGAGGGGGGGGGGGGGGGGGAGGGGGGGTGGGGGTACCCCAAAAAAATCCCTAAGGCTTCCAGCAAAACTCAATAAAATCCCCCGAACCAAACTTAAACCCAAAAAAAACGACATGCTGAATTTGTTTGGCTGTAGTACATTCGTAGCACTACGTGGGCACTACGCACGGCAACAACTCTTTTCCACAAATCGTCATATTGTTTTGAATGCTCAAAAAATCCCTACTTCACTCAAGCCACCCCCAAAAATACTTGCCAAAATGTTCTTACAGAAGCAAAAAAATACCGAAAATTTCGAAATTTCAAACCCGCCCAAAAAATCCTTCGCCAACCCCGTCACTTTAAAAAAATAAAATACGTGCGCAATGTCACCTGGATTTATAATATACGGAATCAGTAGCCAGTTTTAATGGACAGATTGAAAATACAGGAAAATAAGTGGTTTGCTTGCTTAGTTTCTTTTTTACGAAAATTTGGCTACTATATATCATGATGAAAAAAATTAGAGATCAAATAAATTTTAGGATAGCAGTATTTGATATTTAATTTTATGTATTTTGATAATTATAGGGGTCTAAAATGGAACAAAAACAGTCATTTAAAGTGCTAAGCATTATTAATAGTCATTTAACTGACAACTGACAAATGACCCAAAATTTAACTGTCAACTGACAAATGGCCTAATTATAAATTGTAACTGACAACTGGAGCCGATTAGATCGAGACTAGGTTTGCGCCTTTGGTCGCCATTTTTTCCCGGTTACGTGCGGACGTCAGCGGAAACAATTTATTTTTGCGGGAATCTAAAAGCCCCCTGCAGTAAACACAGTTCTAAAAAATAAAAATATACGGGAAAGAGTTGACTCAGGATATATCGGAGAGGAAGGCTCCGGCAGTAATCGGCTCCTGGCACAAGACATTTCATATTTTATTTTATTTTATTTTATTTCATTTTAAAAATAGTGAATCGGTCAGTCATAAGTGATGAATGGACCCTAATGAAATTTTCTCTAGATCTTGCATCTAAAGCTCAGAATTAAGGACAGGATATTAACGCAGACACGAATTTCCTATTAAAATTAATTATTTAAATTTTTCCTAATACGGACATATCTGTCATATATATCTGTCACACGACTCTCCATCCACGATGGCCGCGCGCTCGAAGGAAAGGTGTCTGCTCGTGACGTTTATTTCAAACTTCGTGCGATCTTATCGTTTTATTTCTAGCGGCACCGAAGCCGAATTCCAATTAATAACAATCTACGGACGGTGGAATCGCTGAAGAAGCATTTGATGATATTTTTATTTCTGAAGAAACTGGCAATACAGAACGGCCAAGGAACCACGTGAAAAGGCAGAAAATTTGGCCATATAAACAACTGACGGACCGGTGGCAACTATAGCGGAATCTGCTCATTGAAGAAAAAGCCAGCGAATAAAACGGTATGGTTGCTTTTTAATTCGAATTGTTACATTTGGAACTGGCCATTATTGTATACCTGGCCAATGCCTGGCTTAATATCAATACCGTATATTTTGTTTGGGGAGCAGGGTAATACGACTCCCTAAAAATGACTGCATGGGAGTCGGACAACTATACTAAAGGGAGGAACGTGGAATCGGAAAACGAGGAACGGGGAATGGATAATTTCTGAAACGAAGAGGTACTGAGGTATAAAACAAAAATAAGCCAAGCATGTAAGGGTTTAACACAGATTTAATTTAGCTTTAGCCTACGTGGCAGGTGATAGAAAGTGGAAGGAACAGGTGCCCTCTCCCTCGCTCGCGCGCCAGAATTCCCCCTTCCCCCTCCTATGCGCGTGCGCCCGAATCCCTCCTTCCCTTTCCCTTTCTATCGCCGTCCCCGCAGACTAATTTAGCGTCACAACAGAGAGACCTGCGTCAGTCGTTTATAATTTAGATAGGTGTAGTAATTGTGCTTTAGGAAAGCTAAAAGAAGTCGCGATAGTCTGTGAACAAGTTCTTTGGTGGGGAATAGGTCTAGGTGAAATGACTCGTTCACGAGGCTCATAAATATTGAAGGTAGTCAAGCTTACAGACACTCGTGATGACAGATCCGTACAAATCGTGCTATCAGTCTCTTTTAGCGGCCAAAAAGATCACATGGTTCGTTGTTGAACGTCTTTGTCGATGTCTGTTCTAAGGCAATCGGCATACTTTGCATCTGTTGATGTTACTGTTAGTAATACCATATCTGGACGACAAAAATACGTGCGCAATGTCGCCTGAATTTATAAGGTACGGAAATCAGTAGCCAGCTATAATGGCCATGAACAGATTAAATCGAAAATACCGGAAAATAAGTGGTTTGCTTGCTTTGTTCCTTACGAAGTTAAGGTACTATATATCATGATGAAAAAACAGAAATCAATTAAATTTGTAGAATAGCAGTATTTGATATTTAATTTAATGTATTTGTAATAGTTATAGGGGGTCTATATTGGGCCAAAAACAGTCATTTAAAGTTCTATACTAGTTCATTGTTAATAGTCATTTAATTGACAAATGACCCAATATTTAACTGTCAACTGACAAATGGCTAAAATAGAAACTGGCAACTGAAATTTGAACAACCCATCACCCCCAATCCCCCACCCCCTCCTACCCACCCGGACCCTCGGGTAACTGAGAAAAATATGGGTATACTGTGGCACGATTTCCGCCACTCACCCAGATTCTGTTTTCCTCGTGCCTAATGTATGGGGCTTTTTGCTGGGACCAAAACATATACAACTGTCTGTATTAAGCGGGTGTCCGTGAAACGTCGTTCGACTGAATAGAATATATATGTCAATTTAGGTCTGTTTTTAACCGTCTGATACGGGTAATAGATTTTTGCTTTACAATAGGAAAACTTCAATAGAGGTTTTGTACGGCAGCCATGTTGCATGGCAGGAACAATGAAAATGTTTTGCATTAGAAAGAACATTCTTTCCCATAGAGAAAATAATCTGCTGTCCCTGCCATGCAACATGGCTGCCGTGCAAAACCTATAAGGCAAACAAACGCTAGCGCAATAGTGCATCCGTTTAACAGTTCAATCACTGACAATTCTCTGAGCCAATCAAAATTGTACAATCATTCGAGCTCAGGCAAAACGATATTTGTTCAGCAGTGTACAAATGACGTACACGCCACTCAACGCTGTTCGAAGAATCACTCAAATTTACTGTTTTCGCTCCAAGAATATTTTCCTTGCAATCTGTTGCCCAGATATGCTTGGAAATTGATGTCGGATTAACGATCAACTAATGGATGAACTCGCAGATGGCAAAAATTGAAAGCTACATAAAAACGATCCGCTGAAGAAATTTGCGATCGAAAAAAAAATCAATTCGTTTTACGAGGTAAGTGGTTATAAAATATGGATATAAAATATCGGCAGCTGGTTTCTAATGAAAAATCTCCTCTAAGTGAATGTTCATCCATGCTATTTGACCTATTTATGCCCCATTTTACCTAGAGTATACATTTTTCTCTTTGAAAGCAAAATGTGTCTAACATCAAAGTGTTTTGTATATGAATTTATGTGGTACTAAACGAGGAATTTACAATGAAATGTCTAAGTACTTTATCAGTCGAGTGTTGTTTTTGTCTGGATCTATATCATTTAAGGTCGTCATATGTAAAAAATGTATTTGCGAAGCTAAATTTGATCTTTTGGAAATTCTTTAGCTGAACATTCATTCAGAAACAATGACATTAAGTGGCAGATAACTTTAGAGATCAAATTCTCCACACGAATTTTACAGTTTAACGTTTAATTTGAAATTGGCTGAAACATAACACGGTAAAGTAGATAGTTGTGGTCTTACAAAAGTTTCATCTGATTCATTACCGATCGTATAAGTAACCTTAAAGGACAAGTCAATCGAGCTTCCATAAGTAACATTTTTGCATCACGCTCGGCACCTGCAATACAGGCTAAATTCTTTCGAAAAGTACATGTAGCTTTGTCAGTATAATCCCGTAATTTTAAGATCGAGGAACCTTCACCCTTTAACTCCCAATAGTGCCAAACATCAAAATTCAAGAAAAATCACTATTTAAATTTTGTAAAATATTGGAAAAACAAAAGCACTACCCAAGAGGTTTCATTTGAATGGTCACACCATAGGATTTCGTCCACAGACTCAAAAGTTAGAACAAATGGTACCATGCAAAAGTACTTCCCACGAGGTTTCATTTGAATGGTCACACCATAGGATTTCATCAACAGACTCAAAAGTTAGAACAAATGGTACCATGCAAAAGTACTGCTAAAGAGGTTTCATTTGAATGGTCACACCATATAGGATTTCATACACAGACTCAAAAGTTAGAACTACACTACATGCCTCCATTATTGACTCTGGTAAAAAGGTTAAGGCCACTTAACTAATGTCCTAAACGGGTGATTGCACTAAGGCAAAACGAAAGACAGCATTCGAACACTACTCGCCACGAAGCGTGCGTTAACCGGCGAACTGTTATATGTAGAAGGATTCACACCTTGTTAATGATTTCAGAGTAAACACATCGTGATACAAACGATGCCGAAGCTTTTATTTTGAAACCACCACGATTTACGATTTCGCGATTTCATTGTTGTTATAGGCTTTTACTGTTCTTTAGCAACTCTTTCAACCGTTTTTTTTTTTTTTCAGTGGTTAGTCGATTTGAGTCACGGTTCAAAAGAAGAAAAGATAGTTAAAATTGATGAAGAGAAAAACACGTCGTAGTCGTTATATAAGACATTTGGTCATTTTTATTAAATAAAATGTTCTTTTTCCCTTTCTTCTACATATTTCACTCTCACGTGCGCGTGGTATAGTTTATGGTGCTGGCTCTAACTTTTGAGTTTGCCGATGAAATCCTAAACTGTAACCATACAAATGAAAGCTGTTAATAAATACTTTTCCGTGGTACTGTTTGTTATGCTGTACAAGGTGGTTCCAAATTTTGAGTCTGTGGAAGAAATCCTAAAGTGTGACCATTCAAATGAAAGCTACTGAGCAGTACTTTCCTGTGGAACTGTTTATTATGCTGTACAAGGTGGTTCCAAATTTTGAGTCTGTGGAAGAAATCCTAAAGTGTGACCATTAAAATGAATCAAAGCTACTGAGCAGCACTTTCTTGTGATACTGCGCATGTTTATTACACTGTACAATGTTGTTCTAAGCATGGAGTCTATGGATGAAATCCTAAAGTGTGACCATTCAAATGAAAGCTATTGAGCAGTACTTTCCTGTGGTGCTGTTTGTTATGCTGTACAAGGTGGTTCTAACTTTGATGAAATCCTAAAGCGTAACCATTCAAATGAAAACTATTGAGCAGTGCTTTCCTGTGGTACTGTTTATTATGCTGTACAAGGTGGTTCTAACTTTTGAGTCTGTGGATGAAATCCTAAAGTGTGACCATTCAAATAAAAGCTATTGAGCAGCGCTTTGCTATTGTATTGTTTATTATGCTGTACAAGGTGGTTCTAACTTTTGAGTCTGTGGGTAAAATCACAAGTTAATGACCATTCAAATGAAAGCTTTTGACGTAGTGCTGTTTTTTTTTTCGTAATTTCGGTTTCCGAAGTAAAGTGACGTGGAATTATTGTCAAACGTGTACTATGAAAGTCACAGGAAGTTGTAAAACTTGATATGACTTCGAAAACAAGGGATTGCGATCAACACAATATTATTTAGCACATGTGGGATGAACTTGTCCATCAGAGAATCTAACATTAAATCTAATTCCACATTTGTACTGCCGGCATAAATGTCTAAAATAGACAGGTTCCTTAAATTAAATTCGATCTGTACTGATTTGGTCAAAATCAGTTTTACTGTTAATTATAAACTAGCGCAAATTGATATTTGTTTAAAAGCATATATTTCATTTTCTTTTTTTTAATGAACTATCATAGTATAATACCTCGTTAAACAATGTTTAATTATTGTTTAGTTGGTGTGGATGGAGTACTGAAGTCAAATGTCATTCACCAAATATACGGAATACGAAAACAAAGAACATAACTTGAAAAGATGGAAATGATATTTCCAAGAAAAGTTTGGGAAATTTTTTTATGCCTTTGCACAATACATCACAATATAGCCCTCTTCGGTCAGACATCTCCACAAAGTATTACTCTTGTATTTAGCAACCCTTATCTATGTTGGACCCACCTAGTAGCAAATCCACACTTGCTCCAGCTGTTTTTTGCACCCACGTTCCTCCGAGCCTACTAAGGGGGAAGGTCAGGCCTCGAGGTCTCCTCCCCTAGATCCGTCCATTTTCACCTTCTTCTATAGCAATAAATTTTACACCCAGTTCACTCTCTTTTAAATCGCTTTTTGAATCTCGTCCTTTTGTTTAACTCACAGCACCTACCTTTGCACAGATATCTGGTAAAACGTTTTTGTTGATGTTCTAGCCTGATTGTGCTATTGTGTCCAGTCCATTAATGCTGAAGCGGAGCAACCCCATATGGAAATGCATTGAGCTCCAATCCCCCCCCTCCCCCCTTCCCCCCCCCCCCCCCCCCCCCCCCCCACCCGCACCTCCGGGTCCATATGCCCAAATACTTCAAGAATCGTGGGGTAATTTGTCACGTGACACACGATGAATAATTGCGTTTTCGGAGGTCATTTCCAGCATCGTGTTTTACGAGACAAAATACTTCAGGAATTTTTGGAATATTTTGACAGCCGCGTGCAGGGATTTATCCGTCCCAAAGGGTTTAAGGCATTGTCAGATGTTTTAGGGCTTCAAGGCCAAAAAAGCGGGACTTTTTCAGTGCTCCAGGTTCCAGACATTGTCCAGATGAAAAAAGAATCCATGTGGCTCCAAAGAAAAACAATCAGGGCTCCAGGGACCCCCCTTTGGGACCCTGCCCTGTTAAACATGTTCAGTTAAACTATAAGGGTGCTTAACATTTGTCAGAACTGGTCGGCCAGACAACTCAGTTTGTACCTAGAATGCGGAGTTTTGAAGACCTGTCCGTACAAGTCCATCAAAAGCTAGAGTGCATGCTATTTCCGAAATGGTCAGTCTGGCTGACCAGTTCTGACGAATAATGGCATGATATTTACGAATATATTGAGCGGTCCGGCCGGCCAGTTCTAGCAAATTGGTAGGCGCCCTACGTTTTCAGCACCTTGTTTTCAGCTTTATCTTACTCAGACTACTTGGAATGGAAATTGTGACCAGTAAAGTCCCATTTAGTAAATATTTCACTCCAAATATCAAAGGACGTTTGGATATATTTTAATTTTTCCAAAGCTATTTCTAAATAGAAAACTAAAAAACATTTAAACATGTTAAAGGCTAGCGTTGGTGTGAACAGGGTGTTAAATTTCGTTTAAATAATCGGCTCTATAGAGTTTGTTACTTGCCTAAGCCTTGAACCTACTTTCCTGAGTGAAAACAACAACAACAACAACAACAACTTTACTTCAGTATTCTCATTTCTAAATACATGGTATCACTGAAGAAATTACGTAAACAGTAAAGAAACTCTAAGTAATAAAATTACAATAAAGAAATGATGTTAAATGTAGATATATCAACAACAACAACAACAAAACCTTTATTATAGTGTCTAAAGTATTTAGCTTAGTAGCTAATTGGGAACACTGTAAAACACTGTAAAACACGCGTGTTTTGATTAATGTTTCACTACATACAGTACATGACCCTCATTTATAATCAGGCGTTGAACATGCGCATGCATGGTGGCATTTTTTAAAAGTAAATAAACTTTGAAACGTACACGTTCTCAATCGGCTTGCTGTTTTGAATTAACATGTATGTTGTAGCGATGTCTCGCCTTGCGCAAAATGAGCAAGCCATCCAGCATATAAGACATTTCAAACAATCTAAAAGATGCATGTCGCGTTTATCAACAAATGATCCTCAAAACCACAATTTTTGGGAGTTTTATGCCTATTTCGTCATATTTTCGCTTTCAGTGTGTACTATTTTACTGACGTAATTATCTTTTTGTTTCCAATGACATTTCAAAATTGTCATTTACCGATCATAAGCTGAACAAAGAAGGCGACAGATGCCAATTACTTTCCGTTGTTTCTACCAAAATTTTAGTGTGACTTTCATCCGTGATGGCTTAAGGGTGTTTTGCTATTACCTCTTAAGGAAACTAGCCAGTTTTGTTTCACTACAGGTCGCGCAAAAAAAAAAAAACTCTTACGGTATTCTTATAGCTCATCCAAGCGGAGTGAAACGAAGATTTTTTTAAAAAGGTAATTGCATTTTGTTTTTTGTAATCATTATAATTTTTCATTCAAATAAGGTTCGATCCTTGGGCCTTTCGCAGTATATAGAGGTAAATTTGAAGTCTTTTTTTTCATTTTCTATACATTGTAACTTTTACGAAGGCGTTTAAATACATAATGCTATAGGATTGTTGGCTTAAACTGATTTTATTGAACGAATTCAAAGGTAAAAAAATACGGCAACACTCAAAATGTAGAGTAAACGGGCGATTTATATTGACATAGACAAAATTGAGAATTAATTTCTTCCGTTAGTAGTTATAGGAAGAGAAGGACACAATTATATCTATCTAGAAAGTAAGGCTATTTATACATTTACAAACAGGAAGTTTCTTTTCGGAAGCCTTTAATAGTCGGTGAACTATAATTTCAATCGCCATTTGTTAAACATACAAGACGGCAGAAAAATCACATTAACGACATGCGTCAGCCCTTGTATCCGGATTTATTTTTTAAACCTTTAAAAACACTTTTTGAAAAAATCCTTATAATAACATGCGTTCTTAAACTGAAAGAGTAACAAGGCTCGCGTAGACGATTACTTTTTTTTAATTTAGAAATTAAATTGGTACAATTTTAGAAGCCATGCATGTTTGAAATAGATGACAACTTAGACAAGACCGCTTAAATTTTACAGTTTCGCCGAGTAAATAGTATCAGGATCAATATTCACTTTGACTTTGAAAATGTTCGAATATATTTAATTCATTCGGACGTGCATGCGGCATGAAATTCAGTTCGGACGTTTTTTTCGGAAGTTGTATGCCAGTAATTTGCTACGACTTTAATATCAGGGAAGCTATCTAACAGAGAAATCGAAAGTCCGTCGTTATAACACTAATGCGTAAATGTAAAATTGATTGTAACGTCCAACAATGTTACATAGAATACAGTCACTGATTGAAGCATCTTTAATTTAATAATCATAGCAGTAAAAATGTTTCCAGTCTGGAAGCAGTAAATAGTTCTTCAGTACGAATGACAAGATAGTATAAAACATGGAATTATACTAATTGCGCTTTCATTTGTTTATAGAGGTACTGGATTGAGGCGATGCCTACTGTGTTTAAACCTTAATGCAAAAAGTCATTTGTTCTAACAAAGGTTTGCCGACGTTTTAATGTTCGGGTGTTTTATTTTTTTAAGACGTTTGGTTTTCAGGTGCGATTTTTTTAAATTTTACATGGTCCTACGAACTGCATGTTATTCCTTGACCATTAGGAAAGGACCAACATTTGCTTATTCTGGTTGTGTACCATTTACCAAAATTTTCAGAAATTGTTTCCGCTTATGGTTGTCATCTGTATCTTATTGTAGTAAAAACCAGGCGTTTATGAGTTACAAATGTTGAATTGTAAAATTGTAACAGAACGAAGAATTAATATAAGTTTGCTCCGTTCAGTTCACATTTGTGTCCCCATAACTTTTATTGCGAGAGTGTCTTTCTAGGTCATTAACAAAGCTGTCGGTATTTTCTTTCAGAAGAATTTTACACCCCCGACGATGAAGTCATTTGGGCGTCTGATGTTTGTTATAATCAATGGAATTTTCGTAGGTAAGATCGTATGTAACTTGTGCATATGGACTTTCTTAGCTTTATGATTGTGTTTTTATCTCGCGAATACGCGAAGCGTTGAACGAGATATCATACGGAAACATGTCTGCAGATATGAAAATTTTCACTCGTTCTATCACCTGTAAACTTTTCTATTCCCCAGTGTATTACGTGTTAAAAGATAATTGCTGTAGTAAACTTTTTTTAATTCCCCCAGTGTTATTACGCCATCCAGTTGTCTAGACAGTCTCGTTTCACACAATGCATATTTATGTCACGCTAAGATGTTTTGGTCGGTTTAAATGTTGTTTTACTCTACAATTATTTGACTTCAAACTTAGTATGGAAAATGAAAACCGATCTATAGACTTAACCTTACATTGTTTCGTATTCATGAGATGGCTCTTAATAGCCCTATTTTCAAAAACTGTAAGGCTTGCTTCCCACTAGCGACATTTACGTTCATACCGCCCTCGCATTAATTGCAGCAATGATAGGCTTACTGGCATCAACTACATTTAATCAGGAGTTATTTCGCCATCGCATTATCATAATACACTGTATATAAAAGTCTGTCAAAGACTTATTGTATAATATCGGGAAACATTCCACGAGGCTTGCAAGACGCTCATTAAAATTCGACGCCATCTTTGAATAGCATGAACTGCAAATTGGCCAAAATACAATAAATGAACATACGTCATTATGATTACGACTATGAGCGCTAGATTTACGATCCCACTACGACATATTAAGCATAATCACAGACACAATGAATCATAATCATAAAAAAATGACCGATCATCAGTTTATGATTATGTTTTTCGGCGTTCCTACTATTATATGACATAAGCGACATAACGCCCCTTATGATTATGATTATAATCGTTAGGCTTGGTTCCCACCAGCGACATAACGATTATAATCATAATCATAAGGGGCGTTTTGTCGCTCATGTCGGAGTGGGAACGCCGAAAAACATAATCATAAAGACGCTTAGGATCGACATAATCATAATCATGAGAAAATGATCTGGCATTTTCTTATGATTATGATTATGTCTGTGATTATGCTTATGTCGTAGTGGGGACGTAAATCTAGCACTCAAAGTCGTAATCATAATGACGTATGATCATTCATTGTATTTTGGCCAATGAACGTCCTAGTTCCAGTAATTTGCAGTTCATGCTATTCCAAGATGGTGTCGAATTTTGATGAGCGTCTTGCAAGCCTCGTGGAAAGTTTCCCGATATTATACAATAAATCTTTGACAGACTTTAATACACAGTGTATTATGATAATGCGATGGCGAAATAACTCCTGATTAAATGTATTTGATGCGAGCCCATGATCACTGCTTCAATTAATGCGTAGGTTTGTATAGCAGCCATTTTTAAAAGCACCGTGTTCAAACCAAACGAGAAAAGAACTTAAAGTCGACTGCTTGTTCGTATGTGTTTCCACTAGATCATAACAACGTTATGATTATGATTATGTTTATGATTATGATCGTTATGTCGCTAGTGGGAACCAACCTTCTATAAAGCGCTTCACGTAGCATATAATAAATAAATAAATAAATAAATAGTGTAGCTTTAAGGTCAACAACTCAGTCGCAACTTGTATTTAAATATCTGATAATAGGTTATGGCACAGGAGAAAAAGAGTCAGTCTATTTTCAAGCTTCTGGCGTGATTTTGAACCACAACTTCACAAAAGAGTTCTTTAAGAAAGATATTACAGATTGCGAGCCATGCAAAGCTCTCGCTGATGACATCAAGAACGGGGTGAGTTGTCGTCACGTATCAGGGAACTTAAGGTGTTTCCCTCCAGTTACCATGCAGCCGCACCGACCATTTTTAAGCGGCCGTTTAACTAACTTTCCTTTACTGAATTAGTATGAAACTTACACGAAATATTGTACGAAGTTTGATGTTTATAAGAGTGTAACAATTTTGTAAATCGGATTTAAAATTGCGGAGATAAACGAGAAACATTAAAATCGCTTGAGTCTAGATTCCGAGCGATTGCGATGGCATCTAGAAAAATCAAAACTATTACGATAAACTATGATATATGGCAAACAAAATATCTAAAAATTAGAAACTTTTGTTAAGCCGATTTTGAGTAAGTCAGAAAAACATTTCGAACTTGTGATTTTGCATGTGTATGAGAACATCAATAAGTTCCTCAATTAAGCTTATAAAAGTTTAATTTCTCAATCTCAAATTTACGCCAAAATGTGTGTTTAGAGTATGAAATGAAACTATGAAAGTTTGAAAGCGTTTCTCGTTTTAGTTATGGAGATTCGAATTTCTATAGGAAACCATAGTTTTTTGACTGAGTCCTTGATATTGTAGTTTTAGGGCTTTTCTATGTATTTTAAAAACCGCGAGATAGATTTTTTTTTAACTTTTATAGTCGTTTCTTTATAATATGAACAACATTGTCTCGAAGTTTCATCTTGATTGAAACATTGCAACATGGTCAAATAAAATAATAAAGTTCACCCAAAACGCGATTGAGACTTTGTGCTTTGATTGCACGGTTGAAGGCGCACAAAGACGCTTTAATTAATTAATTCAGGTGAAGCGCAACGCATTTCTGCGTGACCATCATGTTTTGCGGAGTAACGTTAGGAGCTGTGTTCCACGTTATTTTTATCATTCCCACGAATTTCAGTAGGACGTTTATTTGAAAGCAGGCCTTTTATTTGCATTTGACGTGCACTGGACACTCTCGGCATTTTGAATTGTAGGGAAAAGAAAGAAGTCAACGCGATTTGCATAATTCTCAACACGCAGAAATGCGTTACACTTTACCTGAATTAATTAAAGCGTCCTTCAACCGTGCAATCAAAGGACAAAGTCTCAATCGCGTTTTAGGTGAACTTTATTATTGAATTTGACCATGTTGCAATGTTTCAATCAAGATGAAACTTCGAGGCAGTGTTGTTCATATTATAAAGAAACGACTATAAAAGTTAAAAAAAAATCTATCTCGCGGTTTTTGAAATATGTAGAAAAGTGCTAAAACTACAATATCAAGGACTCAGTCAAAAAACTACGGTTTCCTAAAGAAAATGGAATCTCCAAAACTAAAGCAAGAAACGCTTTCAAACTTTCATAGTTTCATCTCATACACTAAACACACATTTTGGCGTAAATTTGAGATTGAGAAATTAAACTTTTATAAGCTTAATTGAGGAATTTGTAGATGTGCTCATACACATGCAAAATAACAAGTTCGAAATGTTTTTCTGATTTACTCAAAATCGGCTTGACAAAAATTTCTAATTTTTAGATATTTTGTTTGCCATATGTCGTAGTTTATCGTAATAGTTTTGATTTTTCTAGATGCCATCACAATCGCTCGGAATTTAGACTCAAGTGATTTCAATTTTTCTCGTTTATCTCCGCAATTTTAAATCCGATTTACAAAATTGTTACACTTTTATAAACTTCAAACTTCGTACAATATTTCGTGTAAGTTTCATACTAATTTAATAAAGGAAAGTTAGTTAAACGGCCGCTCAAAAATGTTCGGTGCGGCTACACGGAAACTGGAGGGAAACACCTTAAGCAACCACGACGAGTACACTAGCGAGAACGGCAATGTAAATGTCCAGCATTCTACAGCAATTACAAATACAGTATACATATTATCTAGTAACACATAATTATAGAAATGGAATGTCTAACTTGTAATGAAGCTGTAACCAGTACTGGTTAAGTTAGTAAATTACAAAACGCCGATAGGCTATTGGCCTGCTTAGCTTGTGGCGACAGACTGTTCCATAACACAGCATTCCTATGCAGGAAACCTTTTTAATGGCCTCCATATTTGCTCGCGCACCACAAAAACGACGGTTGTGCAGGCTATGGGCTAGCTTAGACTTGCTTAGCTTAGGCTATTGACCTGCTTAGCTTGTGGCGACAGACTGTTCCATAACACTGCACCCCTAGGAAACCTTTTTAAGGGCCTCCTTCGTGGCTCGCGCACCACGAAAACGCCAGGCCCCGGTTGTTCAAAAGGTGGATAGCGCTATCCACCGGATAAATCACTAACCAGTGGATAAGCATTAACAAAATCAATTGTGTTATCCGCTGGATAGTGATTTATCCGGTGAATAGCGCTATCCGCCGGATAAATCACTATCCAGTGGATAGGCATTAGCAAAACCAATTGTGTTATCCACTGGATAGTGATTTATCCGGTGAATAACGCTATCCACCGGATAAATCACTATCCAGTGGATAGGCATTAGCAAAACCAATTGTGTTATGCACTGGATAGTGATTTATCCGGTGGATAGCGCTATCCACCGGATAAATCACTGTCCAGTGGATAGGCATTAACAAAACCAATTGTGTTATCCACTGGATAGTGATTTATCCGGTGGATAGCGCTATCCACCGGATAAATCACTGTCCAGTGGATAGGCATTAGCAAAACCAATTGTGTTATCCACTGGATAGTGATTTATCCGGTGGATAGCGCTATCCACCGGATAAATCACTATCCAGTGGATAGGCATTAGCAAAACCAATTGTGTTATCCACTGGATAGTGATTTATCCGGTGGATAGCGCTATCCACCGGATAAATCACTATCCAGTGGATAAGCATTAGCAAAACCAATTGTGTTATCCACTGGATAGTGATTTATCCGGTGGATAGCGCTATCCACCGGATAAATCACTATCCAGTGGATAAGCATCAGCAAAACCAATTGTGTTATCCGCTGGATACTGATTTACCCTGTGGATAGCGCTATTCACCGGATAAATCACTATCCTGTGGATAAGCATTAGCAAAACCAATTGTGTTATCCACTGGATACTGATTTACCCTGTGGATAGCGCTATAAATCACTATCCAGTGGATAAGCATTACAAAACCAATTGTGTTATGCACTGGATAGTGATTTATCCGGTGAATAGCGCTATCCACCGGATAAATCACTATCCAGTGGATAAGCATTAGCAAAACCAATTGTGTTATGCACTGGATAGTGATTTATCCGGTGAATAACGCTATCCACCGGATAAATCACTATCCTGTGGATAGGCATCAGCAAAACCAATTGTGTTATCCGCTGGATTGTGATTTATCCGGTGAATAACGCTATCCACCTTTTGAACAACTGGGGCCTGTTGTGCAGGCTATGTTTTACAAAGTGCGGCAATGTAACCCGGCGGGTACTTCCTATAATGGGTTATACGGGGATGCTCCGCCCGAAGAGGGTATCTTTTTGAGCTGGAGGCATTTGAAAGGGTAAGGATTTGACGAGTTGAAGTATATGAAAGGGTAGGGACTTCACAAAGCATAGAGAAAGGAAAGGGAAAACACGAGTTGAAGTATGAAAAAGGGTAGAGAAAATTGCCATTTAAGTATTATAAAAAGCGCCTTTCAAAATATGTCAAACAGACGCGCGTAAAGGCTATATAAAAGGGGCACCATTTTCAATGAAAGGTATATAAAAGGGGTACCTTTTCTGTCAAAAACAGTATGTATAAAAAGGTAAGGATTTGGACCTTGGGGCGGAGCATCCCCGTACAAAACTTTGTTGAGTACCCCCCGGGCAATGTAACGTTATCAACTGTTTCAGAAAGTCATCATTTTTGGTCTATTTTCACCAGAGCCAGGTTCAGTTGAAAGTAGGTTCAAGTTGCACCAGGATTAGTGTCTGTTTTGAATTAATATAATATAATAATAATTAATTCATAATTAATATATCTGTGAATTCGTTAATAGATAGATAGTTTATCAGACACATAATTCAATAAAGTTGACACTAATTTTCAATAAAGCTGTACATCTTAAGTATAATAAAAGCAAAAACATAATATACAAATAATCATATCTATGATTAAGATTCTTTGCAGCCTAATGACTCTCAAAACATTACTAAGAACTTAACTGCAAATTTTAGTACTTTTAAATACGAGAAATATAGCCCTTGGTTAACATTAAATCCTGAATTAGTGTAAATAAGACCTTGTTGGGTTAAACGTGTAGTTATTAAACTTGATAGATAAAAGAAGATGGTAAATTGTAAGCTCGGTAATGAAATGATAAAGTTGTAATGTTCATTACTTCACGAGCGTGCATGAAGAAAAAAATCTCATCCCCGACTGAGGAATAGAACCTAACCACTACATGAGCTCCGAGAGACTCGTGGCAAGCTAGGCCATATACTAGGCTCTTTATGACATGCGTCCTGCATATTGGTAGGATCAGCATATATTGTCGAAAGCGTCATGTAAGGTGATAAAAGAAAAATCATGGTAAATTTTATGGAGTGGTTAGAGCATCCGACCGGTGTGTGGAAAGTCATAGGTTCGAATCTTGTCGGGGACAGAGTTTTTTTTCCTTGTCCCACGCTCGTAACTTGATAAACACTACGGGCCGGTTATTTTAACGAAGATTAGACGGTGTTTAACAAAACCGCGGTCTAACCCCATTTTAATCTGGCCAACCCTAATATTTAAACGCTATTTACCGTAACCAATGTCAGGTAGGCATATGGCACAGACTAGAAAAACATTTATCTCCTGAAATAACCAACTTATAAACAGATAAAGAGGACCATTAATTTTCTAAAACCGCGGTCTAAGTTAGACTTTGTTCAAATAACCGGCGGCCGCCCTACATCTTTCTCGTGTAGTTACCTTTTCAGCGGAGTAAGCCTTTCTAACTTGGTCGCCTTGTTATTTCAGTTCTGGGAGATGTTTGATGTCTTTGCTGTTCATCCTAATATTTTTCCAAAGTACCAGTCTACTTTGCTGAATAAAACGTCTGAAGGTGTTTTTTTCGGGTAGGAACAAACACACGACAAGATCAAAGTTAATCGTAGATAGACTATAATACAAATTTATCCTACTGTCAGTACCTTTTTGATTCTTTTGATATTTATTTATTTATTCCATTTTTTAAGTCGTGAATACGACTTATTGCGGTTACTGGAGAAAACTCAGAAAAGTCACTCGCTCATCGTAAACTTTATATTAAATTTATATTAAACTGTTGATATGTTACACTTCGGTAATAGCGTACATGGAGTAAATGGGAGTAAACCATGTCCGCCATTTAATACGGCTGTTGTGTTTACGAATGCTCGATGAGCTGAAACGTCGGTTTGGGAAAACGTTGAAGTTCTTTTACTTGTTATTATTGTTTGGCAAGGATTTCTGACATTAATAATGAAGGAAAAGGTAAGTTTGTCCCGTAATTTTCATTTTCGCTAGTAAACACATTCCTTCGTGTTTACTAGCTACACACAAAGGTTTTAAGGGTTTAAGAGGTCCTTCTTTGGTAAAAGATATTGGAGGTACGTGGATCTGGAACATAAGGGAAGTAGTCATAACATGTACAATCTAAGAGGACCCACCTTGTGTAGGGTAGGGTGGGTGAGGGTATTCCCTTATAAAAGCTATATAATAGAGTACCGAAGTGATGACGTCACAAAAACTAAATTTGTGAAATTATGGGAATTGATTAGATATTCGGAAAGGGCATGACGAAAAATGCCCGCTTGCCAAAAATCAGCATCTTATTGTAATTTGGGGTTGAGATATTGGCACCGTTATGCTCTGATGACTCCATACAAACCTTTCTAATTTTTGCCTTGGTTCATTACGTAATATCTCACCCCCAAATTGCAATAAGATGCTGATTTTTGGCAAGCGGGCATTTTTCGTCATGCCCTTTCCGAATATCTAATCAAATCCCATAATTTCACAAGTGTGACGTCACACTTCGGTACTCTATACTGACTGGATTTTGCTTTGAATGCAAAGGTCCACACGACGCGTAAATAAGATGCGTTGGTTCAGTTTCGGCCGAATTTTTAAGATCCTTTAAACTAGAGACGCTCGAGCCAAAGGTAATAAAACGCTTTCCATATCAAACCTGAAAGCTCTATCACAGACATGGAACTTTTCCACCTAAATCTTGCAACCGACAATCAGTGGATCCGGTCCTAAAGCACGGGTAGCATACCCAAAAAAAACGACGATATTTTTAGCCATCAAGGTGTATCTCTCAAGGTGGAACGCGAAGAATTAAAAAAATATCGTCATTCATAAACTCGATGACAAGGTTTTTCGTCACTCTAACTCTTGTTTGTCTATCTTTTTTAGAATAATATCTTTCAGGGTCAAATAAAGCTTGAGTCATGCCCAGATTGGTCTCCTTTGGGTTGAATTCAAATTTCCGACGAGCATCCCCCTACCTTTCATGTGAGAGTTACCCCCCCACCCCCCCCCCCCCCCCCCCTCCCTTCCCCCGGGTAAAAAGATCGAAGGCCTGATTTTAACTTCATAGTTTTCTCTTCGTTTCCTTTTCCAGACCACCGTCAATCGGCGGACAAAAAATAAACTCGACAGAGAACACAGTTGTTGATCCTGACACACAAACAGGAGAAATGTAAGTCAATGTATTTACCGTACAACTTAGCTGAGCCCACATTTCAAGCTGTTGGCCAACTCGAAATATTAGCCCGATGTGCTGGACAGATGACTCGTCCAGCAAATGTTTTAGAGCTTGTGGTATTCCCACGCGTCAACACACCTCAATGTCACTGTAGTAATCTGGGTTAAAGGGTCAGTAAATCTGCATGAAAAGGCAAGCTATGTTTTAGCCAGGATAGGCGGGACACCGGGCTAACTGGGAAACCCTCCCTCCATGTAAACAGGCCTTCAGAAAAGGTCGTCATATAAACAGCAAATTCACATCAGTCTATTTTCAAGAAAACCACAATTTTTTTTTATATTCGAAAACATGTTTTGACAGACGTTTCTGTCATCTTCAGTTCTGTGCAAGGAGCGTTACGTTTTTTAACTCTGCCTGTTGCCTGTTTTCTGTTCCAGGGGTGTTTATTTTATAATAGTGATGAAGCTCGAGATGAATGTCACAGATCCTTCCAGAAATCTGCCTAATCTGAAACTCTCGATAAAGGGCTCTTGTTGGTTATACTTAAGAAGTCACAAGCATTTTCAGTTCCCGACGGTTTTTTTAAACAAAACAACATTCGACTTTCAGGTGAGTCATACTTTATACAAGTGCACGCGATCCTGAGCTTGCATAACTGTTTTTCTCATCTGGATTCAAACTGTGAGTCCATGAAAGCTATACTGAGCAGTGCTTTCCAGTGCTGTTTATTATGCTGTACAAGGTGGTTATGGTTTTTGAGTTTGTGGATGAATGACCATTCGTTTGATAGCTATTCAGCAGTACTTTCCAGTGGTAATGTTAATTATACCATATAAGGTGGTTCCCAGTAACTTTCGCGTCTGTGGATGACTTCTTTAAGTGTGACCATTCATTTGAAAGCTATTGAGCAGTACTCTCCTGTGGTGTTGTTTATTATGTAGTACTGGCAAGGAAGCACTTACCGTTTAAATCGGCATGATGGCATGAATGAAGAAATCCCAGGGTGTGACCACTCATATCAAACTACTGACAAGTTGTGTTGCTAATATATGTTAAAGATAATTAGTTATGTTTTTAATTATTTCCAGAATGAACTTTAAAAATGTTTTGTTTGTTTTTTATTGAAGGAAATTCCCGAATCCTTGGTGACCGACTATCTAGAGATATTGAGAAAGAGGCACGGTTTTACGTCTAAGACCATTCTACGCAAATACGACGATATTCCAGAACACCATCAAAAGGCTCTGACTGCCATATCTTATGTAGGGTGTGCTTTATCTGCTATGGGACTAACTTTGACGATCCTAACCATCTCCCTCTCAAGGTATAAGACGTTGTAATTTTCTATAATTTCTATTTTCTGTTAACTGTGGGCCCGTAACTGGATTCATGTGGTAGGAAGGTAGGAAGCAGGGAGGCAGATACGACGAGTTGATTTTCTAGGAATAGTGATGCTATCCGTTCACATGGCAGAAAGTCGTCCTCTGTACACTCTGGCAACACAATTGCAAGGGGAACTACTTCTCAAATTTTCGCCATCTTGCTTACCAGCTTCATAGCCTGGTAACCGCGTTTCAACCAAATCAACCAAAACCAATTCAATTTAGGTTGAAATGGTTGATCCCAATGATTGATCCCTATAGTCCCCATTTAGTAGTTATTTATTTAGTTATTTATTTATTTTTTGTAAACTGCTATTTCAGCCTTGCTTTACTTAGCCAAACGGTCGAAACACACTTGATGTATGACCACGAAATATCGTCACAGTTTCCCTGCCTACTGTTAGAAATAAACGAATTAGTATGAGTACACTCGCAGTTAATTATGTGATTAATATCCCTCCCACAGAAAGCTTCGTCGTCTTCGCCAAAATCAGATTCTAGTTTACATGAGTGTGTCACTGCTGGCTGCCATCTTGTTGTTTACGTTTGGGATCAACGGCATAACAGACTCGGATTCGTTGGACCTGTGCAAAGCTATGGCTTCACTGCTGCATTATTTCCTGCTCTCGTCTATCGTGTGGATGAGTATCGAGGCATATAACCTGTATCAAGACCTTGTTAAAGTGTTTGATACGACATTTATATCACAGAACGAGTTCATGTGCAGAGCTGGAGTAGTAGGATGGGGTAAGTCAAAAGTTTCAGTTTTGAAATTTCAGTTAAATGCTGTACGTGGAAATTCAAATAATAATCTTAAATTCAACTTTTCAAAATAGTGACATTCTCTTGTCAACAAGCAGTGAAGCGTTGATCATGGAATTAGTTTTTCAGGGTGTGTCTGTTAATCCTTTCACTCCCAGAGTCAATTATTAAGTTCTAACTTTTGAAACTGAAACCTATTCAGCAGTACTTTTGCATGGTACCATCAGTTTTTTTTCCAATATTTTTCAAAATCAAACTTGGATTTTTCGTGAATTTTGTTCTTAATTTGGCACTATTGAGACAACATGTTGGAAATTAAAGAGTTAATGTGTCTGCAAATGGTTTCCAATAACAAAGTGGTGTACGAGATTTGCAGTGTCACTGTCTATTTTCTTTTCGGAAAAAAAATAAAAGGTTAACTAGATCCCAGTCTTTCATCCACCATCTGTTTAGATACAAAAACCATTATTTTAACTAATTATTTTGTAACTAATTGATTTATAATCTAACTTTTTGTAATTTCTAAAACGCATATAATAATAACATACATATTTTTAAATTTTAAAACAACCCAAGTTTTCTAGTTTACATAACGTTTTTATGGCTTTTCTAATTTGTATTGTCAATAACTACATTTACACAATGATCAGCCTAATTCGGTGTTGCCTCGGTTTAAGGGTTTTTTTCTCTGTTTTGTTATTGATGGTTTCCGTTCTATTCAAGGTCCAACTATTATACCTTTTGGCAAGTTTCTAAAGTGTGACTATTCAAATAAAAGCTAATGAACAACTCTTGTGCTTGTTATTTGTTATTTTTAATTTTAAAACGATAGCTCATTTTCAGTAAACAATCAATTTGATCAATTAAGGAATATATTTTTTGCTTGCAGTTATTCCAGCTATTATCGTGGTGATAACTGTGTTGGCTGAGCCTGATTCCTATGGCTTCCACGTCATGGATAACAACAATAATGGAACGCTGTTAGTAAAGTTTGTATTATTTATTATTTAATGTTTCTATTGAGTGTCGTAAATCCAAAACCAAAGTAATCATTCTGGCCAATCACAACAGACGCAGACAATCCAATGAACCAATCAGAGCTCGAAGCAAATACATGTAGCAGGCGCCAAGCGCGGGAAAACGCGTGCAAGCAAATCATGATTGGTTTCTGGTTTCACTTCTGATTGGTTTAGAAAGTGGCACGAGATATTTTAGCCAAATACATGTAGCAGGCGCCAAGCGTGGGAAAACGCGTGCAGGCAAGTCATGATTAGTTTCTGGTTTCACTTCTGATTGGTTTAGAAAGTGGCACGAGATATTTTAGCCAATCACAAAGCATAGCAATGCAAAACCAAAGCAATCGCGAAATTACATTCGATACTCAATTGAAAACCGCTCTATAAACAAGATGCTACGATCGCTGTGATTGGTTGAAAAACAATTACCACACCGTTTATCTTTCCTTCTATTTCACTGTGGAAATTTTATTCCAGATTTTAATTTTAAATTTAGCACTGTTTTAATTCAGCAAACTCTGAATGATGATTAATAAACTACATAGCGTTCGCGTAGTTTTATGAAAGGTGGATTTAACGACATAAACGGGCACCTGAAAAAGAAGGCAGAGCGGTTTGCTTTAAATTCGTTTCTAAACAAAGCTGTAACATTCTTATTGTTCACTGTCAAAACGCAACACATGAATTGAAAAAAATTGATCAACACATACATGTCAGGTTGCCATGGTAATATATCCTACTGATCGAAATCTGCTTTCGTTTTAGGTGCTGGATGGATGCCGACGCATTCTACGGCGCATTTCTTGCACCAGTCCTTCTCCTCATGACAGTCAATGTCATCATTTTCCTGGTGGTGATGAAAGAAATTTACAACATTCCACACATGTGCGAAAAAGCCAATCGGTTATCTCATTTCCGAGCCACCGTGTCTGTGTTTGTCCTGCTCGGTCTGAACTGGCTGTTCGCTGGATTGGCTGCAACTGTCGGGACGCTGGTTTTGCATTATCTCTTCACGATCACGTGCTCGTTTCAAGGCTTGTTCATTTTCCTGTTACATGGAATTATCAAGAAGGATTTTCAAGACGCCTGGCGCATGTTCACAACGAAAACCCGCGTCTTTGAGATGTTCCGCAGCAGCAGCCTGGGCACTAGCTTCAAGACCATGAGTTTTTCTTAAATTTTTTTTTTCTTAATTTCGGCGCTCCTTTAATACAGTGGGTCAATACTTTTTACAGCAATATTCAAAGCTGCGTTATAAATAATGGTTATGCAACGTCGTTTTTTGAATTAGAGCGCGGTGTAAGGCAAGGCTGCCCTCTTTCTGGTGTACTTTTTGTAACTGCTGTCGAAATTTTAGCAAATTCAATAAGAAACGACAAATTGATCACCGGTATAAATTTCAAAGGCAGGGAGTATAAGTTATCTCAATACGCGGATGACACCTCATGCTTGGTGCGTGACGAAAAGTCAGTTGAAAAGCTTTTCGAGAAGTTAGCGGCTTTTAGAGAGTGTTGCGGATTAGAGCTGAATAGATCAAAAACGGAGGCATTGTGGTTGGGAAAAACTAGACCACAATCGACAAACCTTTTCAACATAAACTGGCCCAAGAAGTGTGTTTGTCTAGGCGTCTCTTTCTCATGTGATTCGGAAGCTTCAACAAAGGATAACTTTGAAAAAAAATTTGTCGCCCTGGAAAAGTGTCTTAACGTCTGGTCCTCTAGGGATTTAACACTCTTTGGAAAAATAACCATTGTCAAAAGCTTAGCTCTTTCAAAAATAATTTTCATTTCCTCTGTTCTCAGCGTTCCCGCTGGTTTTGTCGATCAAGTGAACAAATCTGTATCCAACTTTATATGGAACCACAAACCACCCAAAATCAAGCACTCAACTATGATTGGAAGGATAAAAGACGGCGGACTCAGCATGCCTGATTTCGATATAATAGATAAATCTTTGAAGGCAGGATGGGTGAAACGTCTTTTAGACCCTCAAGCGCAATCTTGGAAGACAATACCGTTTAGCCTTTTAGACAGTGTAGGTGGTCCGTTGTTGTTTAAATGTAATTACTCGTTAAGAACTTTACCTGTGCTCCCTCTCCTGCCGCTTTTTTACCGAGACGTTCTCAGTGCTTGGGAGAGCATATCCAAGCACACAGTAAAGACAAAGAACGAAATCGAAAATGAGTTTCTGTGGAATAATCATGAAGTCACTATTGGCGGCAAATCTGTTTTTTATAAGCAATGGTATGATGCTGGCGTTAAGACCTTGCCAGACATCTTAGACAAGGAAGGAAAGTTCTTGACGTTTGCAGCATTCAAGGAAAAGTACAAAATTAACACAACCTTTTTGTGCTATATTGGCTTGTGTAATGCAATACCAAAGCATTGGAGGAAAGTCTTTGGATGTGATAACGAAAATTACTTGGTAGTTTCGGATGACTCAGTTCAGCCATTTAACAACTCACCTCCCACTTGCCGGCAAGCACGCGCGTTTTATGTATCTAAATCTTTCCAAAAACCAACATCAGAAGTTCGTCTTGTTGAGGCAGGCTTCACAGATCGGACAATTGAGGCGTTATACGTTCTTCCATTCAAGCTCACAAAAAACATAAAGCTTTCTATGTTTCAGTTTAAAATAAACCATCACATTCTGTACACTCGCGACAAACTTTTCAAGGCCAAAATTGCTGACAGTGCCTCCTGTCATGTGTGTGAATTGAAGCAGACCGTAGAGCATCTGTTTGCTGAATGCCAGCATGTCCACTCCTTCTGGAACCTTTTTACCTCTTGGTGGAACGATAATAACTCGCCCTCAGTGTCCTTGACCAATAATGATAAGATTTACGGATATCTCCCTGAGAATAGATCCTTCCATAAGTTTAATCTTTGCCTGATTGTCGCTCGTTTTTATATCTACACCGCAGCCAAAGAAAGCGAACCATATAGTTTCTTAGCCTTTAAAGCTTTTCTGAAACACAAATTATCTATAGAGCCTTCAAGTGTCCGTGAATCCCTGAGCCTTTAGCCGCAAACAAGCTTAATATAGCAGTTGTATTTTGTCTGTTCCTTTTATTTCAGTTCTGTAACGTTGTTCTTTGTTTGTTAATATTGTATATTGTATTGTACTTATCAATAAACTTCAATTAAACTAAAAAAAAAAAAAAAAAAAAAAAAAATGAGTTTTTCTTCCCAGAATTCGGTGGCGCCTGTACGGGAAAATCGGTGTGGGCGATGGGGATTCTGGGATTGAGATCCAAGTGAATCCCAATGCGTTCACACAGGATAACGCAAAAGAATCACTTACTCTTGGATGACATTTTAAAGTCATAAAGTTACGTTTGAATGACGAGTACACAACCTCGTCCCCAGGGTTTTCGCTCCGCCTTCAAAATGGCGGGGCGCGCATGGAAACCGCTGGACAAGGCCGCCAAAATACTCCAAGAATCGTGGAGTATTTTGTCACGAAACACACAATGAAATTACAGCGACTGGCGGCCATGTTTGCTTTCTGACAATCTGAAACCGTTGTTCAAATGAAACGAAGACATTTCATCGCGACAAAATGCCCTAGTATTTTTTTTTTTTAATTTTGGCAACGTTGTCCAGGGGTTACTACGTGGTTAGCATTCGATACCATCCACATAGACCACCTCAGACACTTATTGATATAATGTAATGTCGACACTTAGAATTTTATTTCCAGTAGATGTGTAAGTGTAAAAAAGAAAAGTCTACCAGAGTACCACCTAGCTGCTCATATTGTTCAAGCCTAAATTTAACTAATGAACTGCTAACCCTAACCTTAACTGAAGGCTCACTGGTTAATCCGTTATATAAGTCTCAATAAGGTGTCCCGGTGTTGGTTTTGGTGGATGGAATCTAATGCTAACCTTCAAGTGTCCAGCCCGCCATTTTGAATGCGGAGAGGGCCCTGGGAACGAGGTTGACGAAAACAAAATGGACGCATCATGATTAACCAATTCTGACCGTTTCCCTGCCAGAGTTTAACTTTGAGTCAGGTAACAGATTTTTATTTTTCATCCTCTACTGAAAGGTGAAGCCCTTTCAATGAAATACATCTATGTATATTGAGCTTAACTTTGCTATGCTGCTGTTTATTATGATGTACGAGGTGCTTCTAATTTTTGATGTTGTGGATAAAATCCTTATGAAAGTGTGACAATTCAAATATATATGAAACTGGATAATGAGCAGAACTTTGTTCCTATGGTACTGTTTATTATGTTGTACAAAGAAGTTCTAACTTTTGGGTCCGGGAATGAAATCCTTAAGTTTGACCATTCAAATGAAAAATAATGAGCAGAACTTTCCTTTGGTACTGTTTTATGGTCTTTTATATGCTTTACAAAGTGGTTCTAGCTTTTGAGTCTGAGCCATGAAATCCTCATGATCAAGGGAACCAGTTCAAATGAAAGCTACTGATCGAGCAGTACTTTCCTGTGGTGCTGCTTATTATGCTGTACACTGGTGGTTCTAACTTTTGAGTCTGTGGATAAAATCCTCAAGTGTGACCATTTAAATGAACTCTATTGAGCAGTACTTTCCTATGGTACTGTTTATCATGTTGTACAAAGTGGTTCTAGCTTTTGAGTCTGTGAATGAAATTCTGCAAATGATCCCATTCAAATCAAAGCTACAAAGCAGAAATCAGAAAACAAACAGTAACAACACAACAATTAATAATACTGGAGAAGATTGTCAGTAATGATTTGATTCTGTTTTTCACGTGATACAAGGTTTTAATCACGTTTTATGAAAAATTGGCTTGTAGTGCTCACCACGTATAGCATCTGAAGTGATTGCTTGAACGGAGAAAAACATGGATAACTACAACATTTTCATTAATTACAAGTAGTTACACAGGGGAACCCGAAAACAGGGGGTATGGGTAGGAAGTTCCGAAATCCTCCCCCTCCCTTCCCAATACGTATAGTGACTTCCAGAGCTGCATTCTATAAACTAAAAGTCTATTATGTCAGTGATATAAAGAATGCAAAGTTAGTTATTATTCACTGTGACGTCAAAATAAATAAATAAAAAATAAGACGTTTTTATATCATATATGTATTTTAGACCGGAACGGAGCGTTCAGGTGCTCTCTTGAAGCGTTTGAAGTGGCTTTTACAGTCATTGAATTCTGTAAATGAGATCGAACGAAACCTTAATATCGAGCAGTACTTTCCAGTAGTGCTATTTATAATAATTTATAATTAATTATGTATAGTGCAAGGCAGTTTCCAATCCTTGTTTAATTCTGTGGATGAAATCCTTAACGTTTTGACCAATCCTGTGTTTCTGCTCGCTTAATTTTCCCAAGAAGAAAGGCTTTAAGAGACCCGGTAGTCAATTTTGTCCTTAGATGCCAAAATAAGGCGGGTATATCCTTAGAGAAGTATTCTGTATTATAGCTAGAGGCAGCTGTTATTATTGATGAAATGTGGAGCTGCATGGTTATACCACAACTGCTAAGTAACTAGAAACGTATACAAGAACAATATATCATCAAACGACTATGGGAATAGAGCGGTTTTTAATTAGCCAAACCCAAAGCAAACACAATCTGACCAATCATATCAGACGCAGACAATCCATTGAATCAATCGGAACTCGAGACAAGTAAATGAAGCCTGCGTCAAGTGCGGGAAAACGCGTGCTTAATAAGCGAGTCATGATTGGGTTTGGTTTTGATATAATTATTTTAAAAATCTTTATTTAATCAGGTATCAAAAATCAGTGTAAACTGTTCTAAGTACCTATATTGGCCCTATTGACCCAATATGCATAATAATATGTGAGTAGCAGCAGTATATTATAGCAGTATAATATTATATAGAAACGAACAAATAAAACAAAATGTTCCCTTGAATGGAGTGCGTCCGTTAGATCCGTTAAGCTGTCACAGCTGGGTGATCTTCGGAGGCAATCGAGCTATCTTCGAAAAACATCGGAAACCTTTGAGTGGTCTTCGGTATTCTTTGCAAAGGGTAAGACGGCCGAACCTTTCAATTTCCACTCATCAGTGATTTCACACAATGAGCAGTAGTAGATCCTTTATTTAAACACGATCAGTAATTAAAGCAATTAGCAGCTTTAGTGTAAACGAATTTTGAGATGCTGAACTTAAAATTCGCCGTTTGTTCTCTGCCTATCAGAGTAGATAGTCTTACTAAGTCGCTTGTAGTGTAAGAATAAAATGTTCATTTTTGCAAATAGTGATACAGATTATTGAACGTTTTCGGGTAGAGCAAATCATTCTTTGTCGAATAGCAATAGACGCAAATACATGCTGGAAATACTCTTTCTAAAACACTTAATATTCAGTATCATTTTCTGAAGCTTAAATATAATATCAGTGAACGTAATATGAAATTGGGGCGATTTTTTAAACTAATCGGCGAAACCGAGAAAAACGGGTTTTCTCGTCGACAAGATTTACAAAGTGGACCCGCATATTTAATTTGATTTATTATTGTTTTTAGAATTATCATTCACAAAGTCATATATATCTGAAATCTTCCGGTATTGAAAACAACAGCATGATACCAACTGATGTTATCTCTGAGTCAATATATTTTCGACAGCCATGGTTTAAATTCTTGTACGTTATTGGCTTGTGCAATGAGCCAAAAACAAAATAATTAAGTGTTGTCATTTTCATTTTTAAAATTTTTCACACGTCGTTCTTTAAACTTTGACGTACAATATTTGCAAGAGCTTACTAAGAATAGCTCGGATTTCTAAAAATCCAACACCATTTTTAGCAGATGGTTCGAGACATCGGCGAGGTTCGATTCGGTAAGTATAAAACTCGTTCACAAACAGTCAAAATCCATTAAATTTCACGCTTCGTAGTCTTTATTTTAATTAGTTCTTTACGTCTCAGGGTATATTTTTTTATCCAAGTCGTCTTCGAGTTTCGTTCTCGCATTTTAAAGATCTCGGGCTCGCAGCCTCGATAATTCTTGTCTCCGGCGCCGTCTCGCAAAGTTTCGAGTTTACCATTCGACATCCTGTCAGTCGTCGTATCGGACACAATTTCGTTTCACTAGTAATTTTCACTTGTGAAACGCGACGTTAACTTTTAGTCGTCAAAGTTCAAAGATCATAAACGAAGTATCGGCATAAGACAAACCACCAGGTATTTCTATAAAATCTGGAAAAAAGGTAACATTTATCATTTAAGAGACCATTGCGCCGGCTGATGGCGAGACCCACTACATCAGTAAGTTTTCAGGAAGCATGAAGGATTTGGATGTTAACTTTCACCTCAGCTGATTTGCTAACTTTTCTAGTCTTACTCAGATTCGACGATAAATGACTTAAAACTACACGATAAAGTACTAATTAGCTTCAAATTAACTCCTGACACTTATAACTAATAACATAATAATTTGCAGAGTTTGTAAACCGACCAGAAAGCAAAAGAAAAGGACATGAGATGTAGACGTTTCGAACTGGATTCCGGAAAAAACGGATACCGAGCATAGCCGTGAAACTGCATTGCATGGTCAACATATTGCAACCCATATGTTTCCATTGAAAACAGGAATTTGTATTCAGGAAGTTTCTGAAACCACAGTCAAAGGCGTTTTTTGCTTCCTAGAAGGTCTTAACCAATTTGCATACATTACATGATTGAACTACTGTAGTGTCTATGCAAATAATATTCGAACAGAGCTTGCAAGAAAAAATAGTAACTTCGATCGAACCGCTTGCAATTTTTTTCCACTGGGTTCAGTATTATTAATTTAGACCCCATGCATTGAAGAAATCAGTCTGTCTCCATCAAAACAAAATTACGATCCTCTTTTAGTTTCCTTCATGAACAAAGTAGGTCAAAGTACGCTCATAAAGAACAAGCCCACATGTGCGGCAGATGTGGGTCTTAAAATAGCTTTTAAGGAAGCACTGCATTTCGTGAACTTAAGGTGTATGAAAAAGTTAAAAAAAGACAGCGAGTGACATCGATTATAGATCAGAGTTGCGTCATAAATGACCCTTTATTATTGTCATACTTTATAACAGTGCAGAGAAGTAACGCCACAACAACAGAATCGCGGTACTAGAAACATCATGGAGGACCCAGACTGTATATATGGTATGGCAATTTTTTTCTCTTAGCATGAAAACTTTTAAACAAAATTGAACCAGTTGAAAGTTATTTTTTGCATTATAGATGTTTATAAGCCAATTTAATGGAACTTATAGTGAATACAATATTTTGTGATGAGATTTTTGTTGTAATTACGTTTTAGTAAGATTTTCAATTTTTGGCCGCCATGTGGGTGCCCCTAAATGGGGCACCAAGATGGCCGCTCCATACATTTCTTAAAAATGTCTAATACTCGTTCACCTATAACTCTTGAACGAAATGCTCTTGCGCTTAAAAATTTGGGCCAGTTGTGTAGTTTTAAACTCTCTACAATTCCACAAACATTTTGGAATCGAAAATTGTTGTTTAATGCTTCTGAATCTTGATATGACGTAAGTAAAAACACTCTAAGTACGTCAGTCGATCGTTTTAATTTGCTTTCCATTCTCTTTTTTCGAATTGCCCATAATACACTTTGTCTACCCCCCAGATTTTGCATAAACTATTGTTTTGAAATGTTCTTGGGAATATGCAGTCCTCCCAAGAGCATTTACAAACAATAGTTTAATTTGCAAAATTTGGGGGAGGATGCGGGGTGAATAGGTCTACGGATTGTTGTAAATAATTTTACCCAGACTTTTTGTGGAAACGAATTTTTACGGATTTAACACCTGTTTTGGGGTCCCGATTTTGGCTTTTGTTTCTTAGGACCTGGTCGCACTACAGTCAAAAACAAAAATTAGCCAGTGCAAAATGACAAAAACAAAAACATTCCACAAAAAGAGTGTCCCACCGGAGCGGTTTCTTTTGTTTTCCTCGATTTTTGCACGGGCTAATTTTTGTTTTTGACTGTAGTGCGACAAGGCCCTATATATAGTTCGGATCTTGGACATGGCTTTACTGACCTGTTGTTCTTTTGTTTTCGTCACAGCCGAGATCACAGGCGGTCAATGTTCTCTCGCAATGCCTGAGAAAACTCAACATGACCCTTTTTCTAACAAAGCACTTGCAAGGATTCAAGTCAGAAGAAGTTTATTACATCTCAAAATTTAACCAATGATTTGAGGATTCGGATTTTAAAATAAATATCTGCCGATCGACAGATTCGCCTTTTCGAAATGTAATGGATCAGTGGATTTGTATACCCCTTTTCACCTCCTCGTTGAGCAACAAATGTTGAGCGATGTTGAACAATGCGTCATTCTCTTTAGTATTAAACTGCCTTTACTACTACGACTTGAATCAAGTCGTTCCCTACGACTTGAATATCTAGATATATCTTGGATATATTTAAGAGTCCAATACAAGTACAACTTGTTAAAAACGTTGTGGACATGCCATGTATGAGATATAAGGCCATATATTGTTAGTTTGTGTTCGTGCGTGGGTAGCTTGGTAGGAAGTGAACATGCTAACTTTAGAGTTTTAGACTTGTGCAAGCCGGAGTATATTGTCCACATTGCACTTGCGCGTGGGTTGCTTCGCTAACGTGTGAGTATGCTACGTTAAGTATTGTTTGGAGTTTTTCACTTGTGCGTGGGCGCCCTTTGGATATGTGTTGTGTTCTTTCATGTGCGTGGGTAGCTGTGCGCCATGCGGAAATTCTGTATAGTGTTTAGAGTTTTGTACTTGTGCATGGGTATCCATTGGATATGCCATTTATTGTTTACAATCTTGTATTGTGCGTGAGTTGTCTTTGTCCATGCCAGGTCCATTGCACGTATTTATAGGACGTGGGTTCCTGTTAAGGACACTATGTGGAAATTTCCTTTTGTCACTGACGAGATTGATATCTTCAAATACCACAATACAAATAAGCTATTTCTGTCATCCTGGACGCGGTAATTATTGCTGTCTTTTCCATTTTATGAAATATATTCCTATATCTTTCAGATGAAGTGAGGCAACTTGTAGCAGTGTCACCAGAAAAAACACAATATGATGTGAGACATTTTCTATTATTGAACAGTAAATTCCAGGAAGGCGCCTGGCTTGTAACCGGTCGCAACTGCTAATTTAGTTATACACGTTCCCCCTTTGAACGAGAAGATCAGTCTAAGGGACTGTGCAATAATGATCAGGAGTGGGGACGGGGTGTTGGAAAACCAGAGGGGGGGGGGGGGGGCATCAAGTAAAATCAAAGCAAAGAAAGAGCGGGGGGGGGGGGGGGGGGGGGGGCTCAAAGTAAAAAAGTCACTCAAGAGGAGAAGGGGGTTAACATTTTATTTCAAGTGTTTATAGTTCTCACTAAAAGGCGTGATGATCTGTTCTGTGGCTGAACTGCAATTTCAATCTGTTGCAATGCGATTATCTATTCTTCTCTTTCTCTAGCCCTATAAAATAGAGACGAATATTGTGATAAAGTGTTTCTGGCTTTTTAAATTTAAATTGTCAACAACATTTGAACAGTAGAATATAGATATACACCAGTGCAAATATTTTGCCCTGGTGAAAATATTTTGCTCCAGTTCAAATATTTTGCACTGGTTCAAAATAAATTTGAACCAGTGCAGACAAAATTGCACCAAAATCATAATTTCACTACAACATAGATAATCACTCAACCAGCATGGTCTTAAGATCAGTGGAGGTAAAGTGGCACTGGTTGCACGAGTTCTCCAGTACGCTCGTGGTGATCATTCTTGCATCCCACGAGAAACCCAAGAAAACGTTAACGAGGAAATGAGTTCCAGTGCAAGCAACTCGGATTCGCAATCAAGGGATTCAGAAGTGGAATCGGATGGCTTTGTTGAACACTGCTTCGAGGTCATGTTTGTTCCAGATACGGATGTCCAACAAGTAAACATGTATTGCTGTATATCCACGACCACGTCCTAAAATTCCAAACTCAGTCTGGTCAACCTCTGATCTTAAACATCTTAGTCCAAAACAAGCTTTACAGGCTTTTTACTAATAAAATGATTCATCCGCAGTTCACATGTATGATTACAATGTGATTATAGTCACTTTAAGTATGCACTAGACAAGACAAGATATTTATTATCATAATTATCGGCATGTACAATTTCTTGGCACGCAGTTAGCAAAAAAGACGCTAGTCGAGGCGTGCAAAAATTAATTCTGTTACAAATCAGATATTACAGGTAATAAGTAAAAAGCAAAGCAAATATGTGCTGTAAAAGAAGCTAAGGTTGCAGAAACGTTGTGGGGGGGACATGAACCGTAAACGATACGACACAATGAAATTCTGGGAACAAGGCAAATGAGCCGCTTGTAACGTTCTATATACAGTGCATATATTGATATTTGAGATGTATTTCTTTATAAAATATTTTCAGAGGTTGATTTTGGGCATGTGATATATTAAATGAATAATAAATAAATGTGCAATTTATCTGAGAACACAAGATTGGGGAGTTTTTTCCGCTCCCCAGAAAACCATTTGGTCTCATGGTTTATACTTTTTACCCGACATCGTTTTTTTCAATCGGGTGCATATTCACATCCAGGAGTATTAAACTCATAATTGACTAGCTTTCCAGTTGGCTTTCAAAATAAATAGCTCTATTAGTAAGGTTATGGATTCGTAAACTGTTCACAGTTCCCTATTTTCCCGTGCGGTCGTGGAGTTCTATCGTTGCCGGTTCGTTTAGCCGCCATCTTGAATGCCACGGTGTGCTAAAACCTGGGGAGAGTACAAAAGCTACAAACTCTTCCCCAGGACCTTCTCCGCTTTTTAAATTCAAAATGGAGGGTTGTGACTTTGAATTTGAAAAGCGGAGAAGGGTCTGGTGACGAGGTTGCATGAACTGCTTGCTGCTGATCGCCGAATGACGAGACGGATGAGCATTACTCTCCCCAGTTTTAGCGCGAACACAAGGGAAAATAGGGGACTTTGAACAGTCTAATGGATTCAAGTCCAGTACAAGCCAGAACTTTTTCAGTTTAGTTTTTCTTTGCATACAGTCTGCTTATGTTGCCAGCTTCCCTGCAAGGATCTTTCACTCATAAAATTTATGACCCGCTTTTCACATGCAGTTATCACTTCTTATTTTTACTTTCAGTCAAAAGAAAGAGTGCTGTTCGTGTTCAACAAGCCGCTTCTTGTGGATGGTGGGCCCTATGAAGTGGAGTTTAAAGGAGATAATCACTGCCTAAGAGTGCCTGCAGTTCTGCTGAACAGCTGTACTATCCAGGCGCATGCACCAGGTACGATACAGTCGGGGATAAACTTTCTTCCTTAAAACAGATAGTTAATAAGACTTAGAAATGCCAATCCTTCAAATGTGTAAGTCAAATAAATTTTAATTTATTAAAATTAAAATTAGCAAAAGAGCCTTGCAAAACAATTTCTCGTCGATTGGCTCAACTGCAGACGGTCGCTAGCTTCCTCCACCGACCGCTTGTTTTGAACCAGATGCTCCATAATCATGTAGATATAGTGTGATTCCTGCAGTCCGATTCGTCCCTATCACCCACCCAGTCCTTTCTACATATCGGTACGACGTACTGAGATTATCATAAGAGCCATTTGCGATAGACGGTGGTACTCAAACTAATTTGCAATTCACATTTGACTGTTTTTTAGTGGCAATCAAATAGTAGGCCAACACTGATCAAAGGAATAAGGCCGTACGTGTAGGCACTATATCTTCATTCTGCTGTGTTATTTTAATGGTCCTATACACTGAATCATGATACGGATTGCTGCCTTCGGAATAAATCATCAGTTCAACAACATATTAATAATTACATTTTTATGAGGTCTCCAGCTTATCAAGTAGCTTAGTTTTTTTCTGACAACATATAATTACATTTTTATGAAGTCTCCAGCTTATCAAGTAGTTTAGTTTTTTTCTGACAACATATAATTACATTTTTATGAGATCTCCAGCTTATCAAGTAGCTTAGTTTTTTTCTGACAACATATAATTACATTTTTATGAAGTCTCCAGCTTATCAAGTAGTTTAGTTTTTTTCTGACAACATATAATTACATTTTTATGAGATCTCCAGCTTATCAAGTAGCTTAGTTTTTTTCTGACAACATATAATTACATTTTTATGAGGTCTCCAGCTTATCAAGGAGTTTAGTTTTTTTTCTGACAACATATAATTACATTTTTATGAGGTCTCCAGCTTATCAAGTAGCTTAGTTTTTTTCTGACAACATATAATTACATTTTTATGAGGTCTCCAGCTTATCAAGTAGTTTAGTTTTTTTCTGAAAGACTTCTATGACTTTCCTATTTTTGCCTCATACTGAAAATGTCGCCGCGTGTCGGTATTACTGCCTGGTACTATTGCAGCCAAAAATCTCAGTTTCGAAACTCTGATATCACTGTTCTTGTTCGTTCCCTGCAGTTTACTATCCACCAGGGAAGACCACTGTTACCATATATGACAAGATAAAACAGCACGATCCCTTTATCGCTGAATGTTCTTTTGAATTTGTTTCTCGGAACCAAATTCTTGCGGACGTATTGGAAAAAGCGACGGATCCTCAACAACTCCTTTGTGATTCTTGTGGGATTTCAACTGCTGACATAAAACAGTTTGATGAGGCAATGGCTAAACAAATTCAGCAAAAGGCCCCAAATGACTTCCATTTGCTTGACGATACCCAGATGTTTCCTGGAAAAACAGAAGGTGGGATTTCTGTGGTAGTCATTTTCCTGCATAAGACATGTAGTTTTAATCCCTGTATATAAGCAAACGAGAGCTCTGATTGGCTACCTGCATGGCGACTACCATCTCATCTATTCACGTAAATGCAAAACATAAATGCTTCTTTAGAGGAAATGTTTTTTTTTTATTGTGTGGCCGTTATGGAGAGGGTATTTTGGGGGTTTGGAACGCAATGTGCTGTTAGTTGCCGTTGCATGGGTCAAACGTCCGAGGCGTTTTTCGTTTTATTTAGTGAGATTTTATTTAATATTAAATGGAAATATGGGCAAGGATGTATAAATAAAATTAGTTGACGTTACCATCTTTTAATTTTTCTCAAAATGATGAACTTTTTTCCGTTGAAAACTGACCAAAACTCTTTGCGCCTGATCAAAATTATGTTGGCAAATGGCGCCGACAATTCTGCAGTTCACAGTTTTTAAACGCTTAGAACTTTTTTAGTAAACTTTCAAAACGTTTGGTAAATTGACAGTGTATTGGCAATATATTAAACTTTAAACAGTGAAAATGACAACCTTAATTTTTAAGTACTTTGCTTAACTTTTGCAAATTTCTCTCGTTTGACCGCGGAAAAGTTGTAGTGACAGTAGAAGTTCGACTGCATAAGTACTTAGTAAAAATACTAAAAATGAAAGATGTCGCTCTCTGACATCAAGAATCTCGTATCACTAATGAAAATCATGTTGAGAGTAAAGAATTTCCTCTTTTTTCAGAAGATCAAACGAACTGCAGATATCCCACCCTGATTCACTTTGGAGTCGCCCATGGTCTCATGAAAACAGTAGCTGCGTGCCTGCGATACTGCCCAGCAGCATTAAAAGCATGCGCACTCAAGAACATAGACGGCTTGTGTCCAAAAGAAATGGCAGTAGAACATGGATATCTTGAACTATCAGAAGATCTTCAAGATTTTGAGGTAGATTTTTATGCCATAAAAACTGTTTTAGGCGGTCCAATGAATCGTTTTAATTTGTGAATATCAAACCTACAACTTACGTGGAAATGATATTCAGTTAAACATGTCGTAGTTGTAGCATCTAAATCGGCCATACCCACTAAAGAACTATCCAGGGGCTGGCATAGCTTTTAATTATAGCTCGCAGACAATCTGGAATCGAGGAGATATGTCAGGGCGAAGTCTCGCGTTGACCAATGACCAACTTATGCAAGGAGTATACGTTCGTTAGTGGCCGATCATAAAGAAGCAACTCGTTGTATAACGTTAATTCAGTAAAGTATATGTTAGGAAACCGTCCTTATTTTCATTTTCACGTTCCGCTCCGTACATTTGCGCGAAGAATGCCACTAGTTTATGCAGACCATCTATTTCAGATGCTTCCCTTGCAGTAGTGTCCATTACAATCAAGAAACTAAAATAAAAACCTAGCGGCAAAGGTTTTAGTAGATCATTTTCTTGGAACGAACACAAATTTGTCGTAATCTATCAATACTCCAATATATCATGTTAAATCCACTAAATTATTTAGGTAAAATCTTGTGTTTCAGTTGCACGAATCAAGCAATCCAATAAAAGATCAGCCAAAAAAGCTTCCAGACGTCACCACACATAACAATGTGGAGAATGAAGCTGAATATGAAGAGATGAGTCCGACTGACCTTGCATTTAAAGAACCAGGCGATGATAAATGTGATTACGTGAAAATGGCACCAAAAATGTCGGGGTACTCCAAAAACGGTAAGAAAGAAGGGATAAAAATTCTGTCACGTTACACCCTGTATTATTTTTTAACTTTTCCATTGCATGTACGCATTGCGTACCAACGTATGGGTCGGATGTTTCTGTAGCTTACTGCCTAAAGAGGCGTAAGCTACTATGCTATCCGTTTGAGTGAGTGAGTGAGTGTAACAATAGAATCCGAGCCCACAACGAACTCTGCCGATTTTGACCCGATATTCCCCGATCTTAACTCCTTTTTTGTTTTGGAACCTCGTCGGTTATTCAACGTTTGTCGAGGACAGCTTCGCAACCTCGTCGGTTGTTCAACGTTTATCGAGGATAGCTTCGAATGGCCCGAATCGAAAGACTATCAGATTTCTAACAAATATGGCCGCCCGTGAACTCCACGCTTCCATTTTGTAGACGTTCATTTTGCATAACCGGAATGAAAGCACGCCTTTTAAGACTTCGAAATGGAAAGAAAAAGTCCTTTAGAAGATTTTTATGCCTTTGTAGTGGTGGTTTGAGAGCTGAAAGCGATGAAATTTGTCACAAGTGAGGACATGTCTTCTTTCAGAATTTATACTCGAAGCGGCAGACTTTACTAAGAATTTTCAAGCATTCCTGGAAAACTACGGTAAAGAAAGTCACATTTTTTAATGTCCATTTACTTTGTAAGAAACATCTCATACACTGTTTCTTTGTCTTATTAGTGGCTTTTGAGAAATATTTAGAAAACTTGACCACAATCGGTCGAGCGAGAAATTCGCCAGATGCTGAACAAATTTGCGTGGTCGACAGTTTCCTTGATGCGATAATTTGACGCGTTTTGCTCTTGAGACTAAACTAAATTGGATAAGAATGGCATTCTATATACACATGAAAAGTCGGAAATTTTAGAAAATACTAGATATAATAAAGTAGGTTGCTGAATTTAAATATTATTTTGTGATGTTTATAATATAATTCGCAGACGCTAGCCTTCCGGAAGCAGAAAATCACTGAATTCTGATAAGCGTTTAACTCTTTTATTCAAAGGAAAGACATTTTCATTCAAGGAAATATTGTGTATTTGCGACAACACTTTGAAAAAACTATGAAGCCGGGAAAAACTAATACATGGCAAAATCAAAGCAGTTATAAGGAACTAGAAAAATTTCACTTCGATTTAGTCTTGAAATCACGGGGGGGTTCATGATGCGTCACGCAATATTTATTTTTAAAATGTTTCACCAATTTATAGCACTCGTCACCACGCTTTTGAAAATTATAAAAACAAAATCTCCTGAATGCGATTACATGTATTTTTTTTTTTCATTACCTGTAAATTTAGGGCTTCCAAAAATTTATTGCAAATCCGGGCAGGAGAGGGGGGTCTCTCGGCTTGGAAATCCAGGGGGCACGGGGCGGGGGGGGGGGGGGGGGGGGGGGGGCTAGTGGGCCAGGAAATCCTACGATAATCTAAGTAATAACAGGCGCAGTAAGCTACATGCAGTCATAGACTGCCTATTTTTTGACTTAAGTGATCGAGGTAGCTATCAAATCGTTTATTCCTTAACAAACGGTGTAACATTCCTTAACAAATAGCGCACAAGTTCTCAATTTTACCTGTAAATTAATGCGCACAATAATTGCGAAGTTAGTATAATAAGGAAGTAGTAAAAGGGGTGGGCATTTTTGTTGTTTACGATGCACAAGGTGTACCGGCCTTTACTGTCCATCGGATCCAAGAGTCAGAAATCAAGGGCATGGCTGAGGAACTCAGACATTTTGTGAAAACGTACAATTGCTGAAAAATTCTACAAGTTCAAAGGACATCTCTAAGGGCCGATTTACACGGTACAACTTTGTGGGGGGAACTTTGTCGCATGCGACACGCTTAAAACATGCTTACAACACAAATTACTCCGTGTAAATCAACTCAAGTCATGTTGTAAGCATGCCGTAAGCGTGTCGCATGCAACAAAGTTGTACCGTGTAAATCGGCCCTAAGATATCTCCAAGCGAGTAAATGATTTAAAGTAGTAAGCCAATGACAATCAGTGTTAAAGCGAGATGATTTGTAAGTGATATTTTCACATGATGTTCATGTGCCACATGTTTTTCGTTTCAGAGATACGAATGACACCTGAATTGTGGAAAGCAATTTTCATAGCAGAAAAAGCTGTCAATGAAAGTTGGCGGAATAACCGTCTCGGTGAAGAAACTGTAAAAGCATTTAGCCAGTTTGTTCAAAAGAGCGCCAGACAGGTAAAAGTTTAATGCCAATTTTTGTGCGTTACGCTCAGTTTGTTCTTCGCCAAACAAAAAGAAACAATGGTCGATTTTTCCTGACCAATTGTATACCCGCGTAGCCGCAACATCCTGATAGTATTATTGAAGTTTGTATATAAAATTTAAGGTTTTTCAATAAACTAAGAAAAATAGTTTATTATGTATACCTTTTTGCCTTTACGTTGCCATATTCCTTTGTCATGTTTCCCTTTGTTGGCATCCAATAATTGTCACCATTTCATGTTTTTAAGCTTTCAATTGCTAAGTATGTCATCAAATAGCTTTATATTAAAAATATATATATTGCTGAATAATGGGATTACTGCCGAGAGCACTCTTTGCTTCCTATCTAATGCAAAAACAAAGAATAAACATCTTAATTGTGATTGGTTAAGGAAGAGTTTGCGCAATGCCAACTAAAACCATGTCAGACACAACGTTATGACAAACCATTTTTTAAGGAGTACCATTTTTTTACAGCATTCTGACAGCTCGTCTCCGACATATGATGTGCCTCCTGGCCAGTTGTCGGCACCTGCGCTGCCACCTAAGTTCTGCTCTATGAACAAAAAGCGTCATTCCATACATGACATTCCCAACTCTGCCCCTCCACTTCCTCCTAGATCACCGCTATCACCTAGATCACCAAAGTTTTTCAATGGTATGTTTAATTTCCTAGTCATTACCAACGTTATTCAATGGTATGTTACCTAGATCACCAACGTTATTTAATGGTATGTCACCTAGATCGCCAACGTTTTTCAATGATATGTTACCTAGATCACTAACGTTATTCAATGGTATGTTACCTAAATCACCAACGTTATTCAATGATATGTTACCTAGATCACCAACGTTATTCAATGGTATGTTACCTAAATCACCAACGTTATTCAATGATATGTTACCTAGATCACCAACGTTATTCAATGGTATGTTACCTAGATCACCAACGTTTTTCAATGGTATATTTCCTAGTCATCACCAACGTTATTCAATGGTTTGTTTAATATTGTTGTTATCAGGGGTGCACCCAGTCTTTTTGCAAGGGGATGGGGGGAGGTGTTTCATATCATCCGAAATCGGTCACTCAAGACAGTTCAATTCAATGGTATATTACCTAGATCACCAACGTTATTCAATGGTATGTTACCTAGATCACCAACGTTATTCAATGGTATGTTACCTAGATCAACAACGTTATTTAATGATATGTTACCTAGATCACCAACGTTATTTAATGATATGTTACCTAGATCAACAACGTTATTCAATGGTATGTTACCTAGATCAACAACGTTATTTAATGATATGTTACCTAGATCAACAACGTTATTTAATGATATGTTACCTAGATCACCAACGTTATTCAATGGTATGTTACCTAGATCAACAACGTTATTCAATGGTATGTTACCTAGATCAACAACGTTATTTAATGATATGTTACCTAGATCACCAACGTTATTCAATGATATATTTCCTAGTCATCACCAACGTTATTCAATGGTTTGTTTAATATTGTTGTTATCAGGGGTGCACCCAGCCTTGTTGCAGGGGCAGGGGGAGGTGTTTCATATCATTCGAAATCAGTCACTCAAGACAGTTCAGTTACTCAGGCATTCAAAAACGCATGTGCATATGTCACGTGTTCAGGAAGAAAAAATTCTTGAAGTGAAGCGTCAATTACATAAAAATAGCATCAGCTTCGCATTTCTCGTTTTCACAATGCCAATAGTCTGCTCCATTTTTCGATTTTTGTAAGGATTATGTTCTAAATTTTCATTAATCTGCCGAGAGAAGGGGGCTTCCGGAAACCCTGGAACCCTCCCCTGGGTTTTTGTGAACTTCAATGAATTACATAGATTTCTTAAACAGAGAAACATCATATAAGGGAAGACGGTTCAAGTTACATAATTCAACTGTGATTATATTCCTTTTTCTACTTGGCATGTACAGGAGTTGGAGGACTGGTGGCAGGTGACCGACGTGGTTCGGATCCAAACGTAAGTACCGCTGGTGCACGTTAAAAAAAATTATTTCTTCGCATACGTTATCATTATTGTTCTAATGTATTTCAGGGAATTTGATGATGAGGGGCCGTTAAGACATTAATTAAATAAAGGTAACTTAATGACGATTTTCTTAATGCTCCTCACTGAGTCACCTGCGTGCTTGACAGTGTATTAATATTGTATGGAGAAAACTTATTTATAATATGTTACGTTCTATTCAGTTACCCTGATCTCTGCTCTCTATTGATGATGTCCTTTTTTGGGCTTTAGATATTCCACAGCAGAATGCAACAAAATTTTGAGTAAGTACTGTTTAGTACTAGTCCTTCTAAGTTTTATAAAACAAAAGTATGTAAACGAGTGTGTTACACGCAGTAATGGGCAGTTTTGTCAGGGTGAGTGCAGCTTTATTCACTGTACTGTAACGCCGCGGTTATACCTTCCATGTAAACTGTCAATAATAGCAGTAAATTTTTAGTGTTTTAAACTGTTAGTTGAAGTACTGATGACGCCATCAGTCGCGTCATTGTGTCAAGTGTTTTCGAGATTGGATTGTAGACATGCAACAATGATAGAGGGGAAGTGTACAACTTTCTATTGTTGTGGTACTTGTACATTTTATTGCTTGAGTTATGACTCAGAGACATTACAGAGAGATGATAAAGGGGTTTTGGTGTACGTGTTTTTAATAGAAAACAGAAGCCGGTAGAAAACACTAGATGGGCCGAGATGTTAAATCACATTTTTATAACTAAGGCCCAAAATCCTAGCTAACGAAACACAAATAATGACGAATTTTATTGAACAGGCATTAACTAAAGGTGATTCCTTAAAAATAAAAGTTGACGAACGATTTTTTTAAAACTTTCCATAATTGTCCCCTGCCAAGCACTGTTTTGAAAAATGCAATACAAAAAATAAGTAACCGTTCCCCGAAAGTGATGTCGGACTAAAGTTATCCTATTTATCCATGTAGTACAGCCTATCGCGCGCGTGCTTATTGGATCGGTTCACGTTTTTTTTTCGCGCTAACTTGAAGCAAAGTTAAAATGAAACGCTCAAAAAACTGTAATACTGTGATGCATAACGAACAATTTGATGTATGATCCACGGCAAATGCACAGCCTCAAACAACATTGACTCAAAATGCTTCTTGCATGCATGATTTCAAGGTCATGATTTTATGCCCATGAGTAATGGGCGTGTACGTGTTCTTGGCGATAACAGTTTTTTCCATAACGAAAAATGTTTTTAAAACTCTTTTATCTCAAAGAGGACGCTTTTAACAGTACAGTTAAATTAAGCAATATAAAATTATAGATCACCATGCTCGTTTAGAAAGAAAAAATCTCTTATTCATTTGGCTAACTTTATCCTCAAAAAGAAAACTTTCTTGGTTCGGACTGTGCGCGCATTCGTGCGCGCGCTAATAACGCAAGACATTATGCGCAGTAGTGATGCGCAATGCAATACTAAGGAATTACCTTAAAGGCTTTCCAGTCAGTCGCCAAAAACTGAATGATACTGTTTGATAAGTTCTTCTTGTCATTTTGCAGTAAACATGGAATTTCTGACGAAACAGCTTCCCAGCGGCCAAGAAGCCCGGAACTGCCGCCAGAATTACCAATCAGGACAAAAAGCCTACTTCCTGCAAGAGGTATAGCGCTCGACAATGTAACATTTACAAGAATAATAAATTATCTAATGGTTCTTGGAATAAATGCGTTTATAATGCCAGTCCAGTAGACAAGTGCCGTAACTTCGCACAGAGTGATATTAAATACTTCTCAACAGAAAATCGCCGGTTTTAATGCTGCAGCGGTTGCTGACAGGAGACTAATCAAATCAGTATCCAAGACTTTGATGAATATTTTCTAACTCAGATCTCTTTGTTTACTCAACAGCTCTGGGAAGTTTATTGAATGAAAGGAGGGGTTCACATCCAAACGTAAGCATATACTTGATTTCATCATCACATTGTTGAATGGCAGTAACAATTAACGTTCCCAATTGATGAGAAGTTGGCCAGTTGCTTTGGTTTTGCATTGCTGCGGTTTTTGATTCCCATTATCGCCATATCCTGTCAAGCCTGTCTTGCAGTTCAGAAGAATTAATAATAATAATAACAATAATAATAATAATAATAATAAGTAATAGTAATTGGACTGAGTGGAGTACAATTCAGGGAGTAATCGGGCGAGTAATTTAAAATCGGCCGAGCGCGTAGCGCAAGGACGATTTGAAATTACGAGCACGATTACCCCTGAATTGTACGACACGAAGTTCAATTACTAATTAATCGCACCAATAACAAAATTCGAGATTAAAAAGGTCTATGTGGAATCTCTTTTACTAAAAGCGTCAAGGATATTTTCTATCAGTTTGAAAGTAGGAGGAAAACAGCAAAAAAGAACCCATTTAAGTGCAACTGATTGACACTCTAAACTCTCATGAAAATTACATTTCACATTAATTTTTATTTTATTTCTCGTTTTATTTTAACGGTTCTGTTGTAGCTATCCTTCAGGACACCTAATTGTGATGAGTGAGTAAGATTAATGAATTAAATACTACATATAAACATTTTGTTACTATCAGATCGTAATTGGAAGCTGAATGTAGTTAATGCAATAGATGATCTACTGAATGGACTAAAAGACCGGAGGGGGGGGGGGGGGGGGGGGGGTGGTGGGGGGAAAAGGGGAGGGGGGAGGGAGGAGGGGAACAAAATTCGTAGATTGGTACCGCTTAGGGTGCTAAACTCTAAAATGACCACCGTTAGAATTATCACGGTAGCTTTTAGGGTATTGAGCCGAAAATATGGCAGAGTATGACATGTGTTGTTTTAGAATTGGAACCTCTTGAGGGTAAAAATTCATTGGAGCTACGCCCATCAAATGCTGGTACCTTATTAGGGTGTTTTTTGAAACCTTTCGACGAGCACTCCCATCATTTTTATATGGGTGTCCCCCCCCCCCCCCCCCCACCCTCCGGAACTTAAAGTAATTTTTATTTATTTATTTTAATAACGTTTTTTAAATATTGTAAATCCGAATGTAATTCAGTCCTAGGAATGCAATCTTTTATCTTTAATTATCGTGCCTTAATGAAATTAATGCCCTCATCGAACAATAATTAATTGTGTAATAGAAGAAAGGAAAAATAAATTTAAATTTTCATCAAATTTTATGTTTGCAGGAAACATAGTTCTTTCAACGAAATAAAACCTGGTCAAGGTAAATATTATATCATTAATTTTTAATTCTCCTCAAATGTCTACTTGATAATGCATTAATGTAGTAGAAAGGAGAAATTAAATATCGATTAATCTTGAAAATTATATATAGTGAGTATAAAACCACTTTATGAAATATGCGTAAAGTAAACGTAACATTTGACAACTATCGAAACCCCATATACACTTGTACACTGTTGTAGCCTTTTAATTTATTAGATGTAAATAAGTCTGAGTTTTAGGTCCATATTAGCTTCACAAGCTGCATTAAATGTTAATTACCTGCTTCAGAAGAATGTAAGTAAAGAATGTATGTATCGATTCAATTAACTTTCATCCTTATTGAAAACCTCCCCAAAATGGCCACCTCCGGCTTCAAAGCCGAAATGAAGATTCGACTAGCTGTTTAAGCGTATTTTTTTAATCGCGATACAGTTGTAAACGGATTACAGCCTCACCCAGACTTGCCCAATGGCTTTCATCGTCAAAAGTCAAATTCTCTTGATGCGACTTCAGTGGGACTGTCTCCCAGACTCCTGCCGAGACAACCGCGCCCAAGCCCCCGCCGCCAACGCACTGCGAGTTGTGAGCCTGCCTTGCCTACCTACAGCGGTATTAGGAGTCGTAAGTACAAAGCAACACGTTACTGTTGCTACGTTACGTTATGTTTGTTTCGTTTGCTAATATTTCAGTCAGTCACCTGTTAAATCTGCAATGATTGCAGGCGTTCAGATAGAGGGCAGAACGCAGCTATTGCAAGGTCTTCTCTGACTGGCTGAGAAAACAATAGAACAAACAACAGAACAATGGACCCTAGCCTTGAAAACAATAGAGCTGCGTGATACCCAGGTCCAATGAAATTAGAGGTTCTAAAGAGCTGCGTGGTATCCGTAGTTAGCGGGGAGCGAAAGAAAATATTGCGAGTGCCGACGGACGGGGATAGGCTGCTCTCCGGCCCGACCATCTTAACGCCTTGAAACTGGCTAGGCACCGCATTTTTTATTGTGACGAAGTCTGCTCAATACAAAATGAGAATGATCTAAATCAGGTGCCCGTTATATTTCGGTTTGGAAAACCAATTTAAAGGTATTTCGAAATTCACACTTGAACTGCGAATCTATTTAGTTGTGCGCGGCCCCGGTTTTGGCCGGCGTACGTCGCACCATCTACGTCACTGTTCCTACTTTTACTCAGTTACTGTGAAAGGGTTTCATGATGACGTAGATGGTGCGGTGTACACCGGCCATTAAACCGCGGTCCCGCTGCATCTTCTTCCCATGAAGCCCTGCGCCCCTGTTCTGTAAAATGAAACTGGCGCCAGGAGACATGGGAAGAAGTGCATTAGATCAAAGGGGTCAAATGCCTTTGCCACAAGAAGAAAAATCTCATCCAACACTAAGAATTATAAACAATCTTCAATTTTCTTCTTATTTTTTGGTTTTCTTGTTTCGGTAGGTACCCTGAGCGAGCCAGATGAAGACGGATATATGACAGTTATTAAAAAGTAGTTATTAATTTATATTTATTAATTGCATGCGATACTATAGATCGTTGTTTTTTTAGAAATCAAAAGACATCGCTTTTTCAGCTAGCTCTTTCACCTGTATTAAAACTGGTATGGTTAACTATTACGAGAGACTGGATTTAATTTCTGAAGATATATATTTTTTAAAAAATTAAATTGCAGTCATAGGGCTGGATTATTTTGCGGTTCACAGCACTGAATTTTCATGAGCGCAGACGTGGAGCAAAAATAGGGGACTTCATGTAACCGGTACCACGCACGGGAAAACCTGCAACCGGTGCCAAGCGCGGGGAAAACGGTTGGGTGTGGTTTTGCTCCCGAAGTGAATAACTTAACCGAACGTTTACTCCGATTAGTTTGTTTGAGCATAATATATTGCTCAGCAGGTCGTTACTTACAGTGAGTGATTCGAGTTTATAACTGTATCAGTCACAAACCACAACAAAGTAGTATGTAATATCAAAGAGTTCATCGTATGTCTGTTGACATAATGGTCTTTTACGGGTAAACTTTTTTTTTATTCCTCTAATCTAAGGTAGCTGCCGTACAGTGTAAATGTAAAACATTGTAAATATTTCTACGGCAAAATGTTTGTTTTATTCATAATTCGACGAGACCTAGTCACTCAGGAGCCTTAAATTTTCTTTTGTTGATATCTGCAATGCACCTTCTTTGTCGACCAAATTTTTGTATGTGTATATGTGTGTGTGGCAAATAGACGTAATTGAATAATTAATAAATTGTACATAGCAAAATGAGCTTCCTTGCCTATCTCTTCTGTCTGTATTGTAGACCGTTGTATTCCCTCTGTCTAAACTTCTCTGATATTTCATATGTTTCCACGATCAACGAGCCCTCCAGACGCTAAGGGCCTGGCTAAACTAGAAAACATGACATTGTTGCGGAAACTTTGCTCCTTCTGATGTGGCTAAACTGGGAAACATTTGCGTCCGCGAAAATGTTTCCTAGTTTAGCCAGGCCCTGAAGGCGTTAAATGACCAGACTATCTTTGCCAAGCTACAGTATGAAAGTTGCCTGGATCGGATCTGTTGTTCGATGGCCGATTAGCGCTAATCTGGGAATAAATGTTAACCGAAATGTTTGTTTCTCTTGTTCAAAGGTGTTTTTGATGTATTGTTTTTAGTTATATATTAATTTGAGAGTCGTCAAAGTCAAATTGCAGGTCAAAAATAATTTACAGGTATCAACATCTGTAAATTTAAGAAATACATATATACATATAAGAAATGAATTTATTAATAAGAAGTACACGTGAATTTAAGAAATGGTAAACGTGCAGCGTGCGTACATCGAGTTACGGTGGATGCACGCGGGAGGTTGCAAAGCCAGAAGAAGCGTAAGCCGAGAGCGACTCTAGCTTCTTGAGTGCTTAGCATACCGCCCAAGTGCATCAATAGGGAGCTTAAGCAACGACGATGGCAACGCCAAGGAAAACGTCACCTGGAAAAAGGAGTCGCGCTATTTTAAACTACTTTGCAGTTGTTCCAATTTGTTTAGTTTGTCTAATTTGATCGGATTGTCCAGGAGCTGAATTTGAAGGGACGGCTTTCCAGTTCAAATGGAGAAAGGAAAATTTATCGTCGTGTGTTCGCGTTCTCCACAAAACCTATAATTTGAATATTTGACGTTGTTGTTTTGCAGGGAACTGCAAAGAAATGTACCAAAATGTAAAACGCACGTGCAGAGGCATTGTTTTCGCTCATTAAACCTGTTGTTTTGTGCCGTTCTCGCTGCCGTCGCCGTCGTGGTTGCTTAAGCTCCCTAAAATAACTCAATGTACGCACACCTAACATATCATGAAGACAACATTGCCGGCAAAACAAGCCGCGTGACGTGAGCGTGCTACCAACGGGCAAATGGATGGCGCGTATCAACCAATCAGAGCACGCGCTTTCCCTGAGGTATGTTATAATATAAGTTTGCTCTTATCACGAGTTAACGTAATTAAGTAATGCTCCACATAAGAACTATAGCAAACTTCATTGTTCTGCGGCATTGGCTCTTTCCCACATAGAATATCTTTGGTTTCAAGAATAGAGGAGGAGCTGATGGTTCATAATTATATTTCATTATAAAAATAAAGAAAATCCATTTGCGTCAAATAAATTTTAGGAAATTTTCGTGCTCAACCAATCAGAATAGCAGAAGACAATAGCTAATAATTTTGCTTCTTTGATGAAGTTCCCAAAACGCAATATCTTTTAAAACTTGCACGTTGTGCGATTGGGTCTCAAATTACTTGAAACCTTAAAAAAAATTAGACAAAATGCACCTTGAACCTTAACTTTACAGCAGTTTTTGAGTCTAGGCCAATGAGTTCACAAGTTGTAACAATGAAAAAAGTTGACATTCCATCGTGCATTGCAGTTCAGTGTTATCCTTCTTATGCGGATCATTACTTAATCTTCTTTTGAACAACCCGGACCAGATTACTAAGCACTGAAAACGTGGTAGCAAAATATATTTGTACTTTTCAGTCAGATCATTTGAACCGGCTACTTTGGTCATGAGATCCGTTGTATCAGCTCATATCCGGCGCGTCCTCGAAGAATAACTGTTAATTATTCAATAATCCCAGTACATAGAACTAATTTCATTAAATTTTGGCCTAAATTCTTGACTAAACTTTGTAAATCTATTTTTTACTGTTGTCTACTGCGCATGTGGACGTAGGCACTTTGCTAACCTTTTGTTTTTTCTTACCGAAAGTTTGTAAAAAAAAAAACCAGGAAATTGTTACTTTTCACGGACGAATTTCTGCAAAAACCGACAATTCGAATATTATATCCTCTGTACCTTTTTGTTCTTTGAAGACGTAAAATTGATGGAACATGGGCCGAAGAAGATCAGACAAGACGAAAATAAAGGCCGCGCGTGACAGCTGCGTGGGTTAAGAATATCATTGCTACCAATTTTGAGTTTTGAGGTGGCCATCAACGGGTTGACCGCAAAATTTCAAAAGAAGAAAGTTTGAATTAACTGCACATCCAAAACTTTAGCAGCGTGCAGTAGACACGCTGAATAGCTACAATAGGCGGCATAACTACTTGAGACACTTTGTCTGAAAACGAATTTTCCTCCTATTTTGGACTCATACTATAACTTTTTCTCTAAAACGTATCTCCAACCCCCCCCCCCCCCCCCCCCACCTCCCACCCCCTATCCCATGTTGTACCGCTAGTCAGAAAGTCTGTGGGCAACCACAAACGCATTTTTGATTGGGGGGGGGGGAGGGGGGGGGGGGGGGGGGGGGGGGGCACATGGGGTAATTTCCCGAAAATACACTGTTGTAAACCAAAGTGTCTCAACAATTTTGTCGCCGATTGAAGTTATACGGTGATCGTGTTGTACCCACCTGGCAAAAACTGTTCTCAACAAAATGTTTACACAGATATTTGACTTTTTTTTCCAGGAGAAAAAAAATTACTAAGGACTAAGATCGACTACGGTACAATATAACCTGTATCCCGGATTATTTATTACAAACTTTCTATTTAAAAAACTGTAGAAATATGAAATAAAAATAAAAACTTCTTTATGCAGCATTCCTCGGTGTAAACTCATTCTTTTGCGTGGATTTCATCTTGCTCTATGGACAGGTTGGCTTTTTTATTTTTCTTGATATTCTGTGAAATTCTACATACATTCATACAATTCCTCTGGCTGATTATCTGCGAGAAGAAGAAGAAGAAGAAGAAGAAGAAGAAGAAGAAGAAGAAGAAGAAGAAGAAGAAGAAGAAGAAGAAGAAGAAGAAGAAGAAGAAGAAGAAGAAGAAGAAGAAGAAGAAGAAGAAGAAGAAGAAGAAGAAAAACAATTAATGACAAGTTGAACTTAGGTAAAGCTTAGTTGTTGTTGTTGTTGTTGTTGTTTTTTTTTCAACTGAATGAAACATAGACATGTGCCGCGAGATAGGGTATGTTCATGGCCGGTTTGTTTTTAGGTGTTCAGTCCTTAAACTGGGTATCCTTTTGGTACTGTGATCCTTGGATAGTATTCCTTTAAATTGTATTAGCTAAATTGCAGTATCTAAACGCCCAACTAAACGAAAAAGATACTCCGTTACAGATTAACTAAGCGATTTTAAAATGACGTTTGTTTGTTTTGCCGTGCCCGAATAATCCTCAAAGTATTCTATGCTTGATGCTAAACTTCACATGGTTAGAAAATAAATAAAAAGCTAATAATTGAGTTATTGTTTTTCCCTTAAATATGATGTCATTTTTCAGTTTTGGGCCTTAAAAAAGGTACCTATTTTCGATTTTTTTTTTACCCGGCACACCCAATCTAAAATTGAAAGGAGTAACCCCAGGAGGGAGGGGGGATCTCGTACCCAGATATCAATCAAGATTGTACTGAAATGGAAATCTAAACACGAGATTTATAGGGGAAAGCGAGCGGTCCACAAAAACTGACGTTGGCTTACCTTGATTCCATTGAATCGTAGATTGTACGTCATCGTAAATGTCTTCATTTTCTTCTGCAACAGAAAGAAGAAACTTATTGGTCTGATTCGCTTTTAATTTTCAAACACGCCTAAATATTAACCTTATGATACCCTTTTGTTTCGTAAGCTGATATCGATTGAAAAGCGCTAGTAATTCAGAATTAACGTCAATCAAAGCTAGGATAACTAAAGAAAAAAAATTAAAATTAAGTACGTTAAATTGTAATCGCTAAAAAAGCGAGGGTACGTGAATGGTTTGCTGTCGATCGTTCAGGGGGAAAGACTGAATTGAACACTAAATACGTGATGTATCTGTTGCTATTTAACGATTAGCTGTGTACTGTTACAGTGGAAAATGTCATTGTGTATGTATTTCGCTTGAAAGTCTCAAAATAAAATAAATAGAGACGAAAACGTGCATGTCAAGTTTAATTCATTTTCATACGGACAACCGTCAAAGCCATACGTTTTTATAGGATCCGTTCTGTCCAGTGAGATGGTCACTTGATTATTAGCAAGAGTGCCAAAAATCAAAATTTAAGAAAGCTCCCAAATTTCATTTTGTAAAATATTGAAAAACAAATGGTACCATGCAAAAGTACTGCTGAAGAGGTTTCATTTGAATGGTCACACCAGAAGGTTTCTTCCACGGACATAAAAGTTAGAATCTTATCACACTTAGCCTTTGTACACAATTCGACTGTAATCATTAAGTGATGCGATATGCTTTTTTTCAGTAAATGGTGGGATAAAACTGAACAACGTGGAATGGATCCCAGTCATTGTTGTCTACCTGTTGAATTTCAAAAAGGCAATGTCGGTAATTGCATTACATTTTCGTTCCTGTCTTACCTTCGTCAGAAGTTCGGGCAACGTAGTTCGCACCGTTTGACAAAACAATTTTTTCCTTGTACTTTCCAAGCATGAATTTCAAGTTTGCAGGTTTAGCTTTCTTGTCAGGCGCTGCGCCTATTCTAAAGGCGGGTAGTAATACTTTGCGGGGCGGCTCCCCTTTCAAAACATTGCTGTTATTATCCATTCTCCGCAGTCCTCCTCCCTTCGACTGGGTCCCGTTTATTTGCTTCCACGGCACCGGAGGTTTCTTTACAGATTTCTGTTCAAATTTAGCTTTTGCTGATGCCACGGAGATTTGGCCGCCATCTTGACGTGCGGAGGAGCCGACATGTGCCCTCGATGTTGGCGTTTGTTTTTGTTCGAATCTATTTCGGAACGCAGACACCGACACACAACCTGAGTCTGAAGGCAAATCGCTATTTTGACTTGAATTGGTGCCCAAAGGAACCTTTGGAGGAGGAGTTCTTTTTAACTTGACGCTTTGAAGGTCGCTGAAGGACAGCCCAGCCATCCCTGCAATGCCCGGCTAAATGGTCCTCAATGTGCCCTGAAAACATTGTGTATTCATTGAAGCCTGTATTAAGCGGACCCCATATTAAGCGGACACCATCTGCTTGGGTCCCTAAACTTTCTTCCCATATTTACTGTAAAACAAACCTGTATTCAGCTCCCGGGGGGGAGGGTAGGCATTTGCCGATTGTGCTAGTAAAAGTGGCATATTATGCTAGTGGCAGTGCTCGTTTTTTTGCCCAAATTATGCTCAAATTATGTTCGCTTTTCAAAATTATGCTACTTTTTTAAAAAATTATTCTGTGCACAAACTTCACAACTCACAAGACAAGTTTGAAAATGTATTTTATTAACCCTGGCCAGACGTTCTGGGCCCGGTTGTTCAAAACCTGGGTAACTTTATCCGGTGGTTGGGCCTATACGGCGAATAAATCTGCTATCCAGCTATCCTCTCTGTTTTCGCTACCTTGTAAACTATCTGGATGTAAGTTCACTGCACTTGACTGGTTTGGCGTGGCGGCCGCCATTTTGAAACGAGCACTGGGAGTCGTGGGAGAAAGACTAAGGAGTCTGGGACCGAGACACAGACTCCCGGTTCCGTTTCATCGAACTCCCGCGGTATCTCAACACAGGTAAAAAAAAATCGAAAAATAGGAGTGGAAGCAACTGTTAATAGTAATCTATCGTTTTTAGTAGCTGAGATCTTCGTTTTCTTGAATTATTCTAAAATTGTGCTATTAAGACAAGAAAATATACGGATTATGCTAGCAGTGTTACTTTTGGAAAAAGGGCAAAAATTATGCTCAATTCCTCAGATTATGCCAAAAATTATGCTAGCACAATCGGCAAGAGCCTAGGGGAGGGTACTCCCTTATATAAGCTATATAGGTATGTGCGGCCCTAAAGGGTATGGTTTTCAAGCCGTTTTGTTCTGAAATAGGGTGCAGATTTTGACCATCGGGAATTAGAAGCCCTTTTCAAATGTTTACGCAAACGAAAGCACATCCTGGTCTGAAATAGGGTATCGAATTTTGGGTTAGGTCTGAAATAGGGTCTGAAATCGCATATTTTGGTCTGAAATAGCAAGGGTTTTAAGAAGCGTGCCGCACACCCCCACCCAAATTTTCGTGGAGTACCCCCCGGGTACCGAGTACCCCGGACCGGGGGGATTCAGCTGAACCCTCTGCTATTAAAGTGGACACTAGCGAGGGTCCCCTTAAAGTGCCTATGAAATGAATTTTTTTTCTTCGTTTTTCATTAGTTTATTATGTCCAAAGAACGAAAACAATAATCATTTCCCGAGGAAAAGAAAGAAAATCGGTTTTTTAGCCCCTCGAAGATGCGTCACTTCGGTTCAAAAGTGGCTCCAATTTTTGGAGAGCCTGGGGGCGAGTGGGCGTGCGTGATGACGTAAATTACGTAAATAGTATGACACATTGGTTTGTTTACGCTATAATTCCCTTGGAATCCTTTAACGTGATGGTCATTTTGCCAACGTTTTTGGCTGTACAAATGTCAGACAGCGCCTAATTTGTTTCTTTACAGTCCTCTGAAGGTGAAGAGGATCAGTTTCGGATCACTCTTGATCAACTGAAATGATCGTGTCCACTGTAGTTTTGCCGTAGCGAGACGAACCGACTGTGCCGCTTGAGCGAAGGAAGTGAACATGAAGAAGACGGACTTTGATCATTTAGATTATTGAACGTGAAAGGTATACATTTCAGTGGCACAGCGTCTCAGTGGTTCGCCAGTTGAGTTGTAAGCTTATTGAACGCAGAGGCGTTTTTGTTATTTCTTTTTAGTGGCTCGTTGACTAGCGTTTATCGAACGCGAACGATATATTTGTAGTACAAACAATCATGATATTAGCGCATTAGCGACTCGGCCGGTCTTCTCTGAAGTTCATTGATCGCGCGTGGAGGTTATGAACTTATTTTATCGGCTTAGCAATTCGCTCGTCTACTTAAAGTTCTTTTTTCAATGCGAAGGATATGTCTTGGCGGCTTGCTAGTTGAAAGTTTCTAAATTATACTGATATGTTATGCATATCCAAGGTGGTGTTTTTCAGGCGGCTTGCTGAATTGAATGTGAATGGTGTATTTTTAGCGGCAAGGTGCCTTGATAGCGTATTTTTTAATTTATTTATTCAAAATGTTTGAACTCAAGTATATACGTAATAATTATGCTTCTTAGTTCAGAGTCTTGCCAGCGATTGATCGTTTCTGGAAATTTTAACCACTTGGCGGCTTGTAAGTGAGTTCAAAGTATCGTGTTTACATTTATGTCTGATTTATATTTCATTGTATAAAAATTGATCTGATCGAACACGCAATGATTCAGCGATGTATTTTGTTTCGAATAGCATTTGTACGTGTAGATTTTTGATAGATGTTCCGTAGAATAGACGCCTTCCAGTGAACACTTGCGTCGCTGCACTTTGAATTTTATAATTCGGAATACCGTATAAACATTTATATTACTCGCCAGTCAGTGCCGATCGAGTCAGTATATTTTTGTAGGCCTCACTGACTTCGACGGCTCTCCAGTCGAGCCGAGGCTTGAAGGAACTTCCAAACAGGATATGGATTAGAAAAAGTATGCTTGATTAAACGGCCTCACCGGCCGGAATGTTATTTTCTTTTGCAAAATAATATTAATCTTAACAATAAGCGCTTTCATTGAAAACAACATCGCTTGACGTACCCTTTCCGATGTCGACGAACAAATTTCGTGTATTTCTCCGGCCTATTTTCCTCTGGAGCAAAAAAAAGCTTTGTTACACCCTCTGTTATCGAAGAATTCTAATATCTCGTATGTTTGAGGCCGCTCGCCACATAATATTGGTCCACCTCTAGCGACGTCTCTTGTCAGCTCTCTTGTTCTCTATATTCCCGCAGCAGTTTGTACAACTATTTACGTCACAGTGTAATATGACACTGGTTTTGGCCGCGCACAAGTTGGAGCCACTTTTTAGCGCCAACAACCTAACTTTGAGACCATAAAAAAAGCATTTCGCATCGTCCCTAACACTTTAAACCTTTTATTCCAAGGTCTAAAAAGGTGAAACTTTCGATACATCAAAAAATAAATTTCATTTCATAGGCACTTTAATACAGGTTTCACTGCACTGTATAAGTAAGTTTTTGTTGTGTTGCGTCAATTTCAAATTGCTAAGTTACACGTTTGTTATCATTTGGATTAACCTGGTTTTAACTTCCTAGACAAACAAAACACGTCAAACTTACTACCGTAAACTGTTTCGGTGTGTTAAGTCACACGTGCATGACTAAACGTCGGCTGCGGCTGAACGGTCGCGCGGTCCAACATAGTAATGAAGTTTAATTATTATAAATATGTTAAAATGCTTTCACCTGAGTAGATAATATAACATAGTTGGCAATATGTCGTAGAATACTTGCGGTTAGACAGTGTTTCAACGATTAAAGGCGAATTGGTCAAATTTGCATTTTGAAGTCAGCGAAGCTCGGCTAAGTAAACGCCGGCAATGTCGGTAATGCTTTTGCTGCTTGTGACCAAAAACAGAGCGATAAACGAGTCAGATAAAGCTAAGCCAGAAATCTGCTTACAATACTTGAGGACCGCTTAATAAGATCGCGATAACTTGACACAAATATCGACGAATATTGCTGAATATTGTCGCCGCCGCGCCTCGGCCTGGCTACGTTCTGAAGGTTGATCTTGAATCAGTTGTCAGTTCATCGCATCAGAAGTGGCTAGATTATTCAGATTGTTACCAGCTCCCGATCACAATCACGAACTTCACAAGCATAAGCATCTGCTGATTTTATATTTCGTTATTTCGTTTAGCCACGGAAGATATCACTTATTCCGTCTTTAACCTCCTTTACATTATGCCTAAGTGAGCGTTGACACGAGGTTTAGCACAGTACACAACATGTATCGATTATTTTTAAAATGAGTTAATATTGCAGAAAACCTTTGTAGTTCATACCTTTCAGATGAGATTAGTTTCCTTCGTAGAAGTTTATAGAAATGTTGATAAAACGTTCAAATCCGCCTGGATATAGTTTCATTGACTTTCACTCTCAGTACTCTCGTTAAAGTTCATTCTGTCGGCACTGAATCCGCTAAAACAGCTGAATGGATAACGAAACCACTTGCAAGCGTCAGCAGGCGGTCCGAAATAGAATATTAAAAAAATAAACAATGTTCAATCAGCGGTCGCTGATCAGACGGTACCGGTATTCAACCGGAAACATCATAACAGTGCAATGACGCTGGGTAAAATCCCAGGGGTTTACTCCCTTACATACGTGCGGCGTCATAGGGGAATGTTGCTTTTTTTTAGCTATTTTGGCCTGAAATAAAGTAAGGTTTGTGCACTCTGGGCTGGATATGTTTACGCAAACGGAAGCAGTTTCTGTCGGGCCGGGTTGTTCAAAGCTAACCCAGGATTCAGCGTCAATTTTGATTCCAGTTAGATAACTCAACAATTGAAAATTTTCCAAACTTTTCTGTCGCTTTAGTTTCAAAAACTTGTCTTCACTACTCATAGCTACAAATGACCTTTTGAAAATATATTTAAACGAGAGGGGTGAATAGGGGTATGCAAATTCGCCGATCCGAGCTATTTTTTGGCCCGATCCGTCGATCCGACGTTATCCGGATCCGCATTACTTGAGACGTTTCCGCAGTATAAATATACTGCACACGGGTACATATATATATTTGTTTTTTTCTTCTTGTGCAGTATTTAGCTTTTACTCGAAGTTTTCTGCCTTTGCTGGTGAAACTGAAAAAGTAGTCGACAAAACACGAACATACTCTCCAAGGCCGACCAAAATTAATGATCAGATCAGTATAATCCGAACTTCTAGTAGATGGATAAAGTCCGGAATACGGGCCAAAATTTTCGGCTGATCCGCGATCCACGGTAATTTTCAAATCCGCCAATCCGCTTAATTTATCGCTAAGTCCGCAATCCGTGCACTTTTCAAGGCCAAATCCGCCGATCAGCGAACCTATTCACCCCCATCTTAACTGCCGAGAAATGGAATCCTCGCTTACTTTTTATTATAGATTATGACTTCCTTTGCCCAGCGCGCGAGCGGCCTTACTCCCAGATCGGAACGGGAAGCAAGAAAGGAACGACTTTGATCAATTTGAGAAATCATTTTAGGAACGATATCAGGAGCTAATGGGCTCCTGACGATATACAGGAGTTTCGAAGGGGAGGGGAGAGGGGGGGGGGGCTGAAGGGGAGGGGAGAGGGGGGGCTTTCAATGCCGGTTAAGCTTGTGCCGTGCAGATTTTAACAGAATTGTGAGTTACAGTTTTAGAGGAGACTTTTTTTTTAAATTAAATTGACTGCAAGATCTAGAATTGACTGCAAGCGAATGTTGTACTGCCTCGCCCCAGGCCTTCCCTCCACTGCATACGTGTAGCGTGACCACTCACGTGATATTGTGATGATGCAGTACGTGACCATTTTCGTTTGTCTTGCATCAGAGGATTTACGGCCCGCGCACGAAAGGAATAAGTCGTTTCATGTTTTCTTTCTTTACTAAACCTCTTCTTAAAGCAAAGACGAAGCACGAAAAGAGAGTTTAACAATGGGGAAATTGATGAGTTCAATTCTTGTTTGTTGTGTGAAGGTGAGTTGTATTTGATAAGTTATATTTTATGACTAACACATGGTGATTAATATTTGGTTCTCTCATTAGCTCCTTTTGTTCGTCCACCAGCATTTGTTCGTTTCACTATTGTTGTCTATGTCTCTAGAGATTGATTGCAAACCACCTATAGAGCGACATAAATGCAAATTCGCATTTATCTCGCACAAGTCTGATCGATCGATTGAAAAGGCTGAGAATTTGACAGGCGGCCGGCAAGTAGTTATATCTACTAGGAACATAATTGATAAATCGAAATTTCCTAAAATAAACTACACGAATTACAAACACGATGAATGTTTAACTATTGTTTATGTCCACCAGCATGGCGGCGATGACGTAACATGAAAACCACCTATAAAAACGTCACTCTGTATATATTAACTTATATTACAGATAAAAAAACTTCACAGTTAATTGCGAAATACTTGCTCTGTAAAATAGTTGTTGACCCAAAACTTCGTAGGTGATTTTACCCGGCATATACAACCGAAATGAAATATTTAATATGAGTATATCAAGTTGGGCTGATTAATAATGTTATTCCTTTATAGTAAAATACATTAACTCGACGGTTTTTTTATTGCAATGCAATGCTTTATTTCCGATCATGATTTGCTTGTATATGAGTCGTCGTTTTGCTCGTAGGGCAATATTAAAAATCTGTCAGTTTTTGATAAAATATATTTTGTGTCGCACAAATCGAAAATCTTCCGAATAATCCAACAATTCGTTAAAACAAATTACTGGTTAAACTGGCTCGGGGACTGGCTACCTACAGGAACGGATTAGACCTAAATTCTTCGTCTTGTCAACGTCACGTCTTGCAGTGTTGTTCCCAAAATAAAACTGACAACAGTCACGGAAAGAGTAGAAACGTTTTGTCACGCAAATATTACATCTCGTTGCGTGACGCCACGAGTCGTCCTTATTTATACATTCTGTGGCTTTTCAATTCAATTTCAATTTATTGCTTCCATCACTAATACATTGTAGTTCATGGTAACTATACAATACAAGATAAATAATAGTGATGAGGGAGTCTATAGAAAAGCAAAAAAATGCTTGAAGTTATAGATCCCTTTACATTTAGGTCAACTGCAACTTAGCTAGATATATAATTTTTTTAAACTAAAAATAGTTTTAATGATGAGAAATAGAATTGTTGACAATATTCATATATTCATATTTTCATATCTGGTAATATTACTAGTCAAGATTTCAAAAAAAAAAAAATTAACGAAGCAATAAAATAAAACATTGTACTTAATTAGAGGGAAACATTTGCAACTGCTGATTTGTCAAGAATATATTTTTTCATTTTTTTCTTAAATAAATGTAATGTTTTGATTTTTCGTGTCTTATCATCAATGGTGTTCCATATTTTTGGACCTTGATAGGCTAGTGAGTATTGACCAAGTCTGGAAGACTTTCGTGGAAGATGACAGTCATTTGCATGTCGTGTATCATAACTATGTATTTGGGAATTAGTAGAGAAAAGATATGTCATATTTTTTTGGAAGCTGATTATTATAGAATTTAAACATAAAAAGCGAGATTTCTAGCTCAGTTATTTCCCTAACTTTTAATATTTTTAGCTCTTTGAAGGCATTAACTGTACTGTCTCTATACTTAATTTTGGCTATGGTCCTAACTGCTCTTTTCTGAAGTGTCACAATTCTAGACAATCTTGTGGGAAAATTGTTGGCCCAAATAATATTACAATAGTGGATGTATGGGTAAACAAGAGAGTAGTACAAAGTTTTGATTGTCTCTTTAGATAGAAATTGCCCTACTTTAAACATGATTCCAACATTTTTTGATATTTTATTTGTTATTAAGTTGATGTGAGGTTTCCATGTTAGGTTTTCATCTATTATTGTACCCAGGAACTTGCATTCACTTACTCTGTTAATAATGCTTTCATCTATTTTGAGATCAATGGCATCACTCTTAATATATTTTCTGTTTGAGAATAACATATAATTTGTTTTAGAGATATTTAAAGATAATTTATTTGCTTTGAACCACACTGAGAGCTTTGTTAATTCACTATTAGTTATAGTGAATAACTGATCAAGACTTGTATTTTTATTGAATATATTAGTGTCATCAGCAAATAGTGTGAAAGAAAACACTCTGCTTGAAGAGGTTATATCATTAATGTAAATCAAAAACAAAAGTGGGCCAAGAACAGACCCTTGAGGAACCCCACATGTTATTTCCATCATTTGTGAGTCTATTCCATTAAAGTGCACATACTGCTTTCTGTTGGATAAATAATTCTTAAACCATAGTAGTGGTATTCCTCTTATACCATAATGTTCAAGTTTGTCTAACAAAATTGCATGGTTCACTGTATCAAAGGCTTTTGCTAAGTCTAAAAAAATACCTATAGAGTATTCACTCTTGTCAACTGCTGTATGAATTTTTTCCACAAAATCTATCATTGCCATGGAAGTGGAGTGCATTTGTCTGAAGCCATATTGATTTGTGTTAAGAATATCAAGTTTATTTAAATAATCTAAGAGTCTAAGGCTAGTAATTAATCTTGAATTGTGGCCAAGAATCCAATGATCAAGCATGAAAAAATATATATATTGCATGCAATTTTGGAGGCATAGACCAATGTAGCAAAACAGAAGCACCAGATCCAAATTGAGGATCTAAACTAGAAATACGTGTCTCGCAGAACCTCGCGAAGCTCGGGGGAGGATGCACTGCAAAATTTCAGCAATGTGGGAGGGAGAGATGGAATTTCTGATTTGACTGGAGAGGTTGAGTTGCATGCCGGCAATGGCATGCAAAGTTGAGACATTTTCGTTCCTAGTCGCTTCCATTTAACTTGTACTTAGTACCCTGTCTTCCTAAAATAAAATAAATAGGAGCTGGTACTGGTCAGGTTTTGAGCTGTGGGTCGCTTGTAACTGCTATGGGACTTGGTATCAAAAGATCCTCAGGCCCTTCCCTCCTCCCCCCCCCCCCCCCACCCCCCCCACCCCCCCCCCCCCCCCCACTCCCCCCCCCCCCAAACCTATCTTCATTAATTTTTGTCAGAAGGCAAATTGGTCTGAAAGTGGATTTATAGTACTGTTGTGAACATGGGTTGTGGACATGGGTCGAGGACAATATGCAGTGCATGTGTTCTGTTTATTTTGATTGGGTGAGAGTTTGTTTATCAGGAATACAGCTAACTCCCGCTGTCTCGATTAAATTCCATTTTTGAAGCTTGTGAGTGCTATCTCCCAAATTAACCTGTTCCCTTTAGATACTGCTGATGTTTTTGTTCTATATACTGGGTATCAAATAATTGCTAACCCAATTCACTATTCGCTTGAATGGTTGAGATCGCAGGAGTTTACTGTTGCTGAAGAGTGATGTTGCACAAAAAAATAACAACTCAATGGTGGTACAGTTGTAGTAAAAATAATAATTTAATCTTACTCAAAAAGAGCAATGAGACTACAGTAACATAGAATAGTAAAACCTCCTAACATACCATAGATGAGCATAGATAATAGTAATTAAATGTGGCATTGTCATATGCATACAATGTTATGTAATTTAAGGTTATATCAAGTTTCCCCGGCGTAGTCAATCGAACGTTCGGTAATCGAACCCAATCGAACCTAATCGGTCGATTGGGTTCGATTGGGTTCGGTAATCGAACTTAATCGAACTCACCGAAAAATTTTGCCAATCGAACGCAATCGAACGTTCGGTAATCGAACGATTCAACAATCGAACATAATCGAACTCAATCAATCGAACGTAATCGAACACTTCAACAATCGGAAATAAACTAGTTTCATCTGGTCTGAAACAAAGCGTTGCGGTCAAATAAGTTATTTATTGGCTTCTATTTTAAACACGAGTACAATAGGCAAGATGTCGGACAGGGCAAAAGAGGTCAAACTTACCATTCTGGAAGCGGTGGTAAAGTTACATTTAATGGACTGTTCTAACATTGAAAGTCTAGCTTACATTGCTTGCGTTTTGCAGCAGCTTCTGAAAACACCACTTGCACTTTTAATAGAAATATACTTTAAGGTAATGAGAACACTTTTAGCGTTAGTGGTAACTATTTTGTACACACTGTACACTGTTGCGTGCGTCCAGATCCAGCTGCAGTGGTCGTTTTTTAGTTATCTATCCGAAACTTTAGCGACGACGGTATGAATATTTTAATAAGATCCCCGTTCGGTGTTATTCCGAGCGATATAAAGTACTGAGCTGTTCATGTTATATTGTGAATTAATCAATTTCGAATCACCGTAACAATAAAGATTTTAGTTAATTGAAATGTGTTAATATCTCTCACAATTGCTCCTCTAGTAAAAAATCAGTTAAAGAGTGAAATCCTTCCAATTCTACTGAGACTGAATGCTTATCAATTTTTGATTACCGTTTTGTTTTTCCACCGAACAAAATCGAACCAATCGCGTCGATTGTGTTCTGTAATCGAACTTAATCGAACTCACCGAAAAGTTCCAGTTCGATTATGTTCGATTGCCGAACCAATCGAACTCCAATCAAACGATTGGGTTCGATTGGGTTCGATTGGTTTTTGGTTCGGATTCGTTCGATTGACTATGCCGGGAGTTTCTTAGTGACAATTTCAATAAACATCAATTTACAGTATGAACTTAGAGAATAGTTTCCAGTGTTTTAGTACTAATATATTATATTGAAAAACAGGTCCTCTTATCATCTACCTGTCAATTTTTAGGTACTTTAAATCTTGTTTTTTGCAAAAGGTAATTAAAGAATAAGCTTAATTTATAGAGGGTTGTACGTATATAAGCTTAAAGGCTTACTTGCCTGTAAATGTAGGTTGTTTGAATTGAAGAGCATTGGAGAGCGAATTAAAGTGTGGTGATTTGAGCTAGATTTCTTAATCGTTCTTCTTCTCTGAGCCTTTCTTGTAATCTGGGTCGGTACAAAACGTGGACCCCCCATTCTGGACCCCCCATTTGGACCCCATCTGGACCCCTTCTGGACCCCATCTGGACCCCCATCTGGACCCCCATCTGGACCCCTTCTGGACCCCTTCTGGACCCCCATCTGGACCCCTTCCGGACCCCCATCTGGACCCCCTCTTTTTCTTCCAGGAAATGGCCAAATGACAATTTTGAATAGACCAATTTCGATATATTAAAATTCATACTTGGCTCCGAGGATAAGATTAAAACAACTGGGCAACTTGAAAAGGAACTGAAGAGCGCTATAAAAATTACACATTTGTCACATTCCACTTTCCGTTTATAATACATGTAATGCTACACTATTTCCACTCAGTGTTCCATTCCGTTGAAACACTGGGCGGTTAGAACATCTTGCTGTCGACTATGTGTGATAACAGGAGCATTTGCCCACTTGTTAACTACAAAAACAAATAACGATGGTCTCCGAAAATACCAGATTCTACATCAAATAATAAAGAAACCTGAACACTCACCTCCATTTTAACAGCCAGGTAAGAATTAATGGAGGTGAGTGTTCAGGTTTCTTTATTATTTGATGTAGAATCTGGTATTTTCGGAGACCATCATTATTTGTTTTTGTAGTTAACAAGTGGGCAAATGCTCCTGTTATCACACATAGTCGACAGCAAGATGTTCTAACCGCCCAGTGTTTCAACGGAATGGAACACTGAGTGGAAATAGTGTAGCATTACATGTATTATAAACGGAAAGTGGAATGTGACAAATGTGTAATTTTTTATAGCGCTCTTCAGTTCCTTTTCAAGTTGCCCAGTTGTTTTTATCTTATCCTCGGAGCCAAGTATGAATTTTAATATATCGAAATTGGTCTATTCAAAATTGTCATTTGGCCATTTCCTGGAAGAAAAAGAGGGGGTCCAGATGGGGGTCTGGAAGGGGTCCAGAAGGGGGTCCAGAAGGGGTCCAGATGGGGGGTCCAGATGGGGGTCCAGATGGGGGTCCAGATGGGGTCCAGAAGGGGTCCAGATGGGGTCCTGATGGGGGTCCAGATGGGGTCCAAATGGGGGGTTCAGAATGGGGGGTCCACGTTTTGTACCGACCCTTGTAATCTGTGTTTGCTTTTCCCTACCGTATGAAAGATATTCGTCACGAGTATTTAGCTGATCGTGCAATTCTTGCCGCCTCTCGTTGCGTCTATAAACAAAATCATTTTGTCCAACACTTTCAGTCGGTGTCGCCTCTTCTGATCGGTTTCGTTCAGAAGGCGTTCAAGGCGTTTGAACCTACTCAAACGGTGTGCCTAGGCTGTTCGAAGTCTTTGTAAACGATGCTCACGTTGTTTCTTCGTTGCTCGATCGCGGTGAATTTCAAGTCGCCGTTCCCGCTCCAGCGGAGTTTCGGTGGTTAATTGTCTCGGGCAAGGATTTCCAGCCACTTTTTGAAGCCAGTGTTGTTGTTGTTTCTCATTTGCATCAGAAATTGGTCGTGTTTCACCGACGATGAGTAAAGATAAACTTGTCAGCCCGGCCGCCATGAATAAACATGAAAGCGTGCCATTGTCAGCGGTCGCGATTTTTGTTGCCAGGCAACTGCCGGACACCATCAAGTATATAAATAAATAAATATATATATATATGTATCTATATATATATATATATATATATATATATATATATAATATATATATATATATATATATATATATATATATGTATATATGTATATATATATATATATACACATATAAATATATTTTTCGCTCGAATTCGCGCGGCTCAGCTCCCGAGGGCCGACAAATTTATAAACCTCGCTGCGCTCGGGCCTTCGGCCCTCGCTTCGCGAGGAATAAATAATAGTAATAAACGAAAAAAAAGCAAGGCTGATTCGACAGTGAAGGAAAATAATGTAATTCATCCAATATTTCAAAAGGCACGGCCTTTCTTCTTCAGGGTATTACAAAATTTTGTAATACCCTGAAGAAGAAGAAAGGCCGTGCATTTTGAAATATTGGATGAATTACATTATTTTCCTTCACTGTCGAATCAGCCTTGCTTTTTTTCTTTTTATTATATATTGCATGTTTGATGGAGATGTACTTTACGGCACATTATTCAGTAAAAAGAAGATTTTTCTCTTCTTGGAAACCTTGACCTTTGTGATCGTAAAGCGAGTCATATAGATGTTTTTTACCTGCCTTTTTCACCTGTTTTTCACCAGCTACGGAAACTGACGGCACAGAGAAACCCCTGAACAGGGTAGCCTGTTCCAGGCGTTGGCGCGCGATCGAGCGGGGAAAACGAGGGGAGACTGGGGAGACTCTCCTTCGCCCGAGGCTTAGATACAAAATTCCCGAAAAATGGGCTAAAATTCTTTCCGGAATTTCTCCATAAGAGCTCTAAAATTCTTTCAAAAATTTCTAAAATTCTAAAAAATTCTTTCAGCTGGTAGATAGTTCACTGGAATCAGCCATATTTGCTAGCAACAGAGATGGAATTCATGGAAAGCATAATTTGAGTGACAAACCGATGATTAGTTGCACTTTAGACACTACTGTGAAGGTGCCCTCAAATTGGTTAGCGGTAACACAAAATAAACGCTTCCCCCGCCCCCACTCCAATAATCGTGCAGTATTTTGTCACGTGACACAGGATGAAATGTCATCTTCAATAGCCCTTATGCATGTTTACGTCAGACTAGCTAATTTCACCCCCAAGCCTCGCTTTCGAAGTGTAAACCCGTGACAATCTCATCAATGTATTCTCAAAGGAGCAAAGTTGAAAAGAATACCCACTCAAAAACAACGTGAACTTGGCAAATGTTTGCAAGGAATTTCGTACAAACGAGGCTTGGTGGTGAATTTTGAGCTGGTGATGTCATCATGCATAAGGCCTATTCGGAGGTTTATATCTGTTGTGGTTCAAATTTTTCTTTGGTTTGAAAATTTTCAAACCAGTTTGATTTTTGTTAGCCTTTGTCTCAGAATATGATAATGAATCTGAGACAAAGGGAAATAAAAACTAAACTGGTTTGAAAATTTTTAAACCAAAGAAAAATTTCAACCACAACATATCCAGCGATTGGCAGCCAAATTTGTTTTCTTTTAATCTGGAACCGCTGTTCAAGCGGAACGAAGACATTTTATAAAATTTTTCGTAACAAAATATTCCACGACTCAGCCTTGTCCATGTGTTTCAACCACGCCGCCATTTTGAAGGAGAGAAAGGCCCTGGGTGTCTTAACAACTTATCCTCGAGGCCGGAATTATGATTATCATAAAATATTAAGTGCCCATGAATTTATGATTACCATAATTTTGTGGCACAACAGTAGAAACCGAAGAAAGACTTAGTTCTAATCAACGATCTCGGCAAAATACAAAATACTCGGCAAAATCGCATCACGGCGCGCGAAGGACAACAAAGGTCAAGCATGGCTGGTTAGTTTATTATTTTGTAAAATAGAATAATTATGTTTCGTCATTAGTATGATCTTTTATTTTACCCGAGACAGCTCACACAGTTGTACCAGTGTTTTCGTGAATTACCGTCGTCCATCTTGGATTAGTCGAGCATTCCAATACTTTAACCCCAGATCCTCTCGGTTTCTACTGTTGTGCCACAAAATTATGGTAATCATAAATTCACGGGCACTTAATATTTTATCAGTAATCATAATTCCGGACTCGAGGATATGTTGGTCTTAAACGAGTAAGTCGTTTAAAGGCCCAGTACTGTCCATTATGCTTCACGCACCTCAGAACAATAGAAGCCTCGCTCCTGTGCAAACCAAAACAATGACAGATGCGCGTGAAGCATAGTGGACAATAATAGGCCTTTAACATTCCAGAACAAGGAGTTGCAATTCCGATTCAAGATTTTCTGCATCACGCATTACGACAAATTGTTTACACTTCTAGTTTTATTTTAGACTTGTTTATTTTTTACGACAAAGTCATGTGAAAAGTTTTCATTTTAACCTTTTAGTGTTTGAATTTAAATTAATGCTTCCACTACATAGAGAGTTCTTTTAAATAAAGTTTAAGTAATGGTCCTAGTAAGAACTAGGCAACCTAACGGCAAGGAATGCAGAAAGGTGTTAATTGTGATATTGTTGAAACCGTCCACCTCATTGGCTAAAACGTGAAAATCTACCATAACTTAACCAGGTAGTGCATTTATTTCTCTCTAGTTTACTAATTGGTTCCCTTTTAGTGAAAACTATTCTGAGTTTTAATGCAACCAAAATTCTATGTGGGAAACATGTAAAATTAGAAGCCTTTCTTGGCCATTGTTTTGGAGTTTCACGATTGAATGAAATCTTGTAACACGAAAGAAACATCACTTTAAAATAAAGTTCCAGTACATTTTATTTAAAAAAAAAGCATGTCCATAGGTTGATGTATTCTCAGTAGCCAAGGGAAAACCTAAACAATCTTATGTGGGGAAAGCGAAATGCCGCGGAACTATAGAGCATTGCCTAGTTCTTACAGCATTGTTACTTAAAAAGTAATTCGCGTTTAATTTGGTTCTGCTTTACTAATACAATCTTTGATTGATTTTTCACTCAAAGAGTACTTAGTTTTCAATTGAGTGTCGAAAAACCAAAACCTGAGTAATCACTCTGGTCAATCACAACAGTCGCATTCAATCCAATGAACCGATCAGAACTCAAAGCAAATACCGCCAAGCGCGAGGAACGCGTGCAAGCAAGTCTCATTTGGTTTTGGTTTTACTACTGATTGGTTGATAAAGTGGCACGAGATTTTTAGCCAATCGCAAACCGTAGCAATGCAAAACCAAAGAAATAGGCCATTTGCACGATGGCGTCATATGACTACAACTACCAGAATTCATTTCGTTTTTCCTTTCTTATTTAAATTTTGTAATTCCAGTGCGGTTTAAATAACAATAGCCCTAATTTGCACTACAAAACAAAAAACTGAAGGATTCTGGTACTTGTAGTCATATGACGTCATCGTGCAAATGGCCTATTGCTTTCGATATCCATTTGACAACCGCTGTAAAAAACACAACCAAACAAAAACCATACAATTGGGACTTACTCCTGCACGTTTTCCCGTGTTTGAAGGAGGTTGCATTTATTGCTTCCATTTCTCATTCATTCATCGCGGATTCCTTGCGTTCTCTTCCTCTCAAGGGTGAGCGCGAAGTCCACCGACGTAAGGTCCTGGGAACGAGTTGCGTGTCGCCCGAATTGACGCCAAAAATCGACTGTGAGCATGAAGTGGACGCCTGGGCACTAGACTGGTTAGAGTGAATACTTTGCTGTCGGTTTAGATTCTTACTAACCGGCTTTTCCTGTTTTCAGAATGAGGAGCAAGAGTCTAATCCAACCCAAAGGCTAATTGACGAAAATACCACCAAACCTTCATACACGACAGAGGCGCAGAAATCCGTGGAACCTCAGGAAAGCCCGTCAGCGTATTCAGAGAATTCAACGAAAAGCACAACAAGTGTCTACTACACACCTTCGAGTAGCTTTAAAGATACACCTGTTATGTCAACCGAGTTAGAATCAAATGGGGTAACTTCCTGAGGGACACTTCTACAAAGATTGACAGATTTAAGATATTTTAAGTGTGACTAGTACTGCTTCTGCTATTGCGGAAATTGAAAAATGACTGCGGTCGGAACGTTTACTTGAATTACCCAACATCATTTGTGTGCGTAGGATGACTATAGCTGGAACCGTCTGATGAACTCCCGGCTTAACGCCAATGTGTGCAAGTTGAACTCAAAAGCCGTGCATCATAGGACGAGTAATGATTTAGTTATTTGTAAGGGTTATTTTATTGTTGGGAATGCATTTGTAGTTATTTAACAATTTTCAGCAGTCGTATACCACTAAATTGATGCAGAACCACAGGAATGCACGGTGAAACGCTATCCAGTTGATTACTTACATGAAGACATCAGTGGCAACAGTAGACTTATTTTATAAGATAGGGCACGGAGTAAAACCGGCGACAACTAAATTGAACTTTTAACTCCCCATTGTCTACCTTTCTTCCAACAAAAAGTTGGGTCAGGTTTCCTAGGCCGTTCAAACATCAAGTTAGATCTGATGAATTCTTCAAAGGCGCGTTTACACGAACTACTTTTCCTCGCTAGGAGGGTCTGGATGGGGTTTACTGACAACTGACAAATGGCTGAAATTTTAACTGACAAAGAAGCTGAAATTTTACTGACAACTGACATTTGTACCAGGGTTAACTGACAACTGATAACAATCTTGGAGTAATCTTTTTTAGGTTTTATTAAATAATATATAATTATATAACTAAAGATCTCGACTTGTAAAGAAAAATCTTGTTTGTTTTCAGAGCTCTCTAATCTTCTAATGTCAAAGTTCCAATCAAATATGAAATTGTCTCTTGACGTACAGCAGGTGAACTTTAGCCACAAATTTCCATTTAACTGTCCTTTTAATCAGTGTCTTCAACGCGGTCATAAAGGAAGCCGTAGTGCTGAATGTTAGTTTCATATTAAAGAAACGTTTGAGCTGGTTTGAAGCTACTAAAAGTTAACATTGCTACCCTAAGGTAAGTCTAGTCTAAGAATTCAGATTTTAGTAGTAGACCATTTTGGTTTGAGTATTTAACTTTTTATTTTTGTGAGTGCGAGTTTATATGATAACCTGTTCACCTCTAGATGGATTTCAAAAGCAAACAGATTCTCCTGAGATCCGCTTTTAAAAATCCAACAAGAACACAAACAAGCAAGTGCATCAGCTATTTGTTGTGTTCGGAGAGGATATAGCGAGTATAAACTCGTTAGTCGCTTGTAATTTCATTACCTTGAGGATGAAAGCCATCGGCCGGTTAAATACGTACATACCCAGAATTCAGACAAAATTTTCGAAATTATGCATTTTTTTCTTTTCGATATTATTCTGTTTTATATATCAACAGACAAAACTAAAGTGACGCAGTAGAGGAGTGGATTGTTTTAAAATTGTTGGTCGCAATAAAAATATATAATTTCTTTTTTGGATGAATTTCAAGGACAGTTCCACTCAGTATACAAACAGCTCCTTTTCTTCGATTTCGGGCTGTTTTTAGGAGCAGGGTTTTGTCAGATTTCTCCTTAAATATGTTACCGTATTTTTTCGATTAAGCGCCCTGGGCGCTTATTAAATTTTTGGACCTTGAGAGAGGGCGCTTATTCGAGGTGGGCGCTTAATCGAGGCTGGGCGCTTATTAAATTTTCACCATTTTTAACTTTATTTTGCAACAAAACAATTCATTTGAACAAAACGCGAAGATGTACCAAAGCAGAATTTTAACTGTTCATTGAAAGTTTCATTAAAATACTAAGAAAACTCGGTCTTCGGGGATATCTCTTAGTAGTACTTAGTCAATTTCAATATCATTGTCACTAAGGAGTGGGCGCTTATTCGAGGCTGGGCGCTTATTAACTTTTCCTACCTTCAGGGTGGGCGCTTATTCGAGGTTGGGCGCTTAATCGAATAAATACGGTATATGCAATACATGAAACGTTCTGAATTTAGAATCAGTCATATCATTTTCGTTTGCGTATAATCAATCAACATATTCAACTTTATTCTCGTGCTTTGAAGTTTTATTCAAACAAATAATTGCTACAAAGCCGATGATGTTGAAATTTATCTAGGAAAAAGGAAACGTTTAACTTAAAATAGAATACTAACATAGACGAAAACAACTTTATGTATTATTAGACACCTTCACTTTTGAAACACTGAATAACCAAAATATTTACAATCTTAATATGAGAACGCTGTATAATTATATATGAATTGTCAGACATGTCGCAAAATACTCTCTATTACGCCCCCATCTCTATTAAGCCCCCTCTCTAATAGGCCGCCCCTCTTGAGCTTCGAGGTTTTTAATAAGCCGCCCTCTCTATTTAATATTTAATAAGCCCCCCTCTCCACAGCCACTTAGGTCGGGTTAGAATCGCATTATATTCTTGATCTCAACATTTCCAATTTTATATGGGACAGTTTCAATACTTTCTTAATCAAGTTCTGTTTTCAGTATATCAATGATAGGTTTTGACTTGTATATCATACTACATGTTCCTGGAACAACAGGAAAAAGGAAAAGTTTAACTTAAAATAGAATACTAACATAAACGAAAACAACTTATTATGTATTATTAGACACCTGCACCTTTGAAACACTGAATAACCAAAATATTTACAATTTTAATATGAGAACGCTGTATAATTATATATGAATTGTCAGAAATGTCGCAAAATACACTCTATTATGCCCCCATCTCTATTAAGCCCCCTCTGAGTAATAAGCCGCCCCTCTTGAGCTTCGAAGTTTTCAATAAGCCGCCCTCTCTATTTAATATTTAATGAGCCCCCCACTCCGCAGCCACTTAGGTCGGGTTAGAATCGCATTATATTCTTGATCTCAACATTTCCAATTTTATATGGGACAGTTTCAATACTTTCTTATCAAGTTCTGTTTTCAGTATATCAATGATAGGTTTTGACTTGTATATCGTACTATATGTTCCTGGGACAACAAGTCCATCTTTAAGTTTTAAATACGCCCCCCTCTAGAAGGCCTGAAAGTAAATAAGGAAATAGAAGAGATGGTGACTGCATATTAAGGAATATGTGTTTGATCCAAGTCTTCTTTCAGCTAAGTCTAATACTCACAATTAGCTTTAGTCAGTTTGCAAATAACATGTATCAATCAACATATTCAACATTTTTCCCGGCAAAACTGAAACAAATAATTTCTACAAAGACGATGATGTTCAAGACTATGATGATATGCATTTTTAATCATTATAGGGAATCTAAAATGCGCCAAAACAGTTATTTTAGGTCAGTTAATTATTAACAGTCATTTAACTGACAACTGACCAAGGACACAAAATTTAACTGACAACTGACAAATGGCCTAAATTTTAACTGACAACTTACATTTGAATCCCCCCATCCAGACCCTCCGCTAGTGCTGCACTTAACTTCATATATTGCGCGTGTAAACCAGCTGTGATAATTCCAATACTGTTTGCATGTCACGATTCATTTATCGCCGAAAGTTTGCAACATGTTCAAAACGTCATCCTCTGATACTTTTTTTTTTAGAAAAGTGTGTCAAAATTACGTATCATTATGGAGCAGATCCAGTTTGTTTGCAAACTTGGCAAAGAAAACATAGCATGTTCGGAAAGCCAAAAAATAATAAGCTCCCAGCAGTCCTGAAACCACGGCGATTGCATACCCAATTCACATTCTTGCATTTTTCGGAAATGAGGAAAACAAAAGTAGGAACTAATGGCGCGGTTTTTTTTTGGGACATGTTCTGGTCATTCCAAAAACTGAATATCGGTACCTTTATTGCACCTATTCCTCTCGTAAAATATGGGAAGAAGTCACTATTTTGACTTTGTGTACCTGGAAAAAATTTGTGTCGTGAGAATGTCAACAACATTTTGATTTCAGAATGATCAGAATACTCCCCCAAAAACCCGCCCTATACCGATCATTTAATTTGCAAAATTGTGTAACGACGAACAGGACGCCATCTTTACAAGACGTGTGCGCATAGTGTATTGGAAAACCACTGGGTACTTTTATTTTGGCATTTCCGTAAAATGACGCTTATGAGCCCTAAGCGCGCTTATATAACGTTATATGAGGATTTGGGGAGAACCGCTGCTTTAGTTAATTTTGTGTCCTATTTGTAAAGAATAGGCCATTTGCACGATGACGTCATATGACTACAACTTCCAGAATCCTTCAGTTTTTTGTTTTGTTGTGCAAATTAGGGCTATGGTTATTTAAACCGCACTGGGATTAAAAAATTTAAATAAGAAAGGAAAAACGAAATGAATTCTGGTAGTTGTAGTCAAATGACGCCATCGTGCAAATGGCCTATTGTCTTTATGGAGCTGTGGTGTTCTTATATAATAGGAGCGGGTTAACCGGCATAACCGGAATAATGTTTCATTACCAAACTGGTGGACCTATAACTGGGTAGGCTCATAAGCGGGGGGGGGGGGGGGAGGGGGGGGGGGGGGGGGGGGTTATAAGCGGTATTTCACGGTAATTTTACATAAAGCTTCAACGCCGAAAAAATATTAACTATTGCATTGTCTTCAGGATAGTCATTTATTCAAAGAAATTGGAAGATTCCAAAATTATTTCCGTTATTTCCAAAACATACGAGAGCATTTCCTCATTCAGTACACTTCTTTTGACATGTTATGTTGCTTAAACTAAATTAAATTATATAGTTCTTTGTAAAATTTGAATCGCTTATCTCGTTTTATATAAACTCGACTGAATATCCGAAGACTTTTCTTTATCTCTTCTCTTTAATTTGATCCTGACTCTGTTTAAAAAAAGATTAAAAGTTTGTACTTACCTTAAACAGCCAAACAACATCTTTATATCAGTGGAAACCCCAAAATAATGGTCCAGTTTTGTTTCAAATTATTCTACTAGTGCTCTAAGAGTAAAAATGTGTCTCGCTCTGCAGATGGCCAGGAAGGAAATGGATTGCAACTTGGAAAAAAAGTTTATCACCTTGTGTCTTTGAAAACTTGCAGAAACTCTGATTTTAATAACATTTTTTTATTCTCCTTTCGAAAATTCACTTGATATCTTCCTCTTAGTGTTCTGGAGGTATTTCGTGTACCATAATAAGTTTAAATTTAACGGCTCGGGGACAGTTTAAACCCCAAAATCTCAAAATCCCAAAAACATGGCGGTGGTGGATCAGAAAGGCAAAGGCCTATCTTCCTCTTTCAAAACAAAAAAAGAAAAATAATAACAAAAGGCAGAGATGTTTTTCATTCTGAATCATGTTACACTCCCACTTTTATGTTCCTTTTTGATGGTGTGTTTGTCAGTGAATACACTTCACTTTAAAGGCATACACTTTACTTGCTCATCCAACTGAAATAAAAGATTTTAGCCTGAACAACTTCCTGATTACTCTTTGTGGCAATCAATATTTACTGTAATTAAAAGCGAGGAGTGACCTTCTAAGAAGATAACAGTGAAGTATTAAGACTTTAAGAAATTTATTGTTTCTCATTTCAATGTTGCAGAATGAGACACTAATAATAATGTTATCGAATTTTACACCAAAACAATCGAGGGAATCAAGTTTCCCTGGGAATGGAAATGACATGCTGTAGCTGGAAATGACATGTTGTAATAACGCAAGGTCGTGGCTTTTACGGAAGCTGTACACATGAATATATGTTAAAACTATGAATCATAAAATCTCATTAGGGGGCTGTTTATTTCCTGTTAAGTTGATCATCAGCAATATATTTCCTGTTACAATTTTCATTTCTATTTAATTTGTAATTTTCATTTTAATTATTAATTGCATCTGCGGTTTCCCGAGTTATATATATCTGCTGTAAGTGTACTTTAACTTGATTAAGTGTACTATATCAAGATTCTCCAGCTTTAATAATATTGTCGCTAGCTGCTGTACATGCTGGAAGTGATTGGCTGGTCATAGGTAAGTTTGAATATGTAAAAAAATTTTCAACAGTTTTCGTTTTCGGTCATGACGCCTACGTGAAACTTTATTAAATTTGAAAAAGGAAAAGTCGTAGATATTTGAATTAGAGTTTTGTCAGTTTCATATAACAAAAACAAAACTTAAACTTCAATTCAGAAAGAGAACTACCAACTTTATTATACTTCTACCGAAAGTTTTATTTTCTTTAATTAAAAGAAATTCATTTTCTTTCTTGGTTTTCATTGGTCGATTTTCCCAGGGTTTTTCTCATAGTGGGCTGAACTGAGTGAGCGGGCTATATTGTCACTATACTCCGCAAAATGTTATCATGATCGACATACTACATATACGTAATAATTAACCTAATCTGCCTAAAAACCTGTTTAACGCAACATGTAATAAATTTTTTAACGCATAAATGTAATAACCGTGCGCTTAAATGAGAAAATAATGAATTCAGTGATGTTAATCGAGAATAATGAACGTATATTTTTATAACGGAGTGATATGTTGTAGTTCAATTTAATCGACTTTGGTTCAATTTGTATTTTCCATTGTTCTTTTCTGTGTTAATAATATATGATAATGAATACAGCTATTTCAATTAACGTTGTCGGATGAAAGCCCAAAGCTACAAGCCAAGATAGTTGGGAGCGGCGCAAAAGAAACGTTTTTCCCGCTCGTCGCATCGCTCATTCGCGCCGTTTCTTTTCGTTTCGTCGCTCCCAACTATCTGCATGCCTGGAACAGGCGCTCGGTTTACTCGTTCGGTCTTGACCTGTAGGCTTTGAGCTTTGAGGTTTGAGCTTTGAGCTTTCACCCGACGACGTTAATTGAAATAGCTGTATAAAACAAAGGAAAATAAAACTTGAACCAAGGACAAAATTAAACTACAACATATACGGCAATGAAGGTGGCAATATTACAATCAAGAATGATAATGAATAATAATAATTGAATTTATTTTCCTTTAGGTTGAATATGAAGGTTGGGTTTATTGTGTTTCTAGTCCTGTTGGTGGTGGACTTGCCTGAAATGCTGGGGCGGAAATGTGGCGGAGCAATATGTAAAGTAAACGAGCATTCTTCGATTCCAGTGGACCTTCCAAAGCTTTGCGGTGATAATATCATGCAATATTACACAGTGATTTGCATGAATACAGTGTGGGCCAAACACAGGCGAAGACGAGGTAAATATGACTTGTTGCGGCTTAATTTCTGACAGTTTCTCTGTTAAACTCACAATAAGACACACGTAGGTAATCCAGGCATCCCAGTTCCTGCGGGAGGGGTGATAAGTATTCAGAGTAGTCTAGTTCCTGGTCTTTTGTCCTCAGGGCCTACCCCGGCTTCTCGGTGAAAGAAAGGAGAGTCCAGTTGCATACGCATGCTAAGCAGGCCATTTACAAATTCACCCGTTTTAATCCTCTATAATTATCTTTTCCCGTGCGGGGTCAGTCGTGTTCCCCTTTTAGTACTTGACTGCCTATGACGTTTTCTTTTATCACTGAACTCATGTATGGTATTGTCTGTCGTGGTTTTTTTCTCCCAGATATAACCGCTGATCTGTTTGTTCAAGAAAAGCGTGAAGCCCAAGATTTTCTGTCATTCAAAAGGCGAAAAAGGAACATGGATTCCACGGATGTGGTTGAAGAATGTTGCGTTGAAGGATGCAAAACAGAAGAACTCAAGGAATACTGTTAAAACTTAGTAGAGTGAATTCCACAAAACGATTGCTCTTTAATGTAAAATGGGGGAAGTTTGGGAATTATTAAAGTGACCATTAACAATTAATCAGTGTTGTGTTATCTACGCCATTAAGATTACGCCCTAGTTGGAAGGTCTTTGTAATATCTAGGTTGTATGCAAAGATGTTTGTTCCCACGCGAGCGGGAACCCGGGAGAAAAAAGGGCAACGGAAAAGAGAGAGCGGAAGGAAGGATAGTAGTAATAATTTATTTAAAGTCGGTAATGTAGGGAGTGGTCACCCAATCTCCCGAGCCAGAGGCTCATGTAAAAAACGATCGACAAAAATACAATTTAAATTATAATCTAAATAGTAAACTATCCTCACCGGTCTCACCGGTCTCACTTGCACTTATATAATGAGAATGGGAGACCTGGCGGACGCTCTCAACAGCAGCGGAGAGGGAAATAGGGCGGGAAGGGTGGGAAAAAACTGTTGAGAGAGACCGCAGGAAGTGCAAACGAGACCAGATGGATAAAGTTAAAGACCTCACTAAGTGCCATAACACTAAACCACGGACGTGCGAGAAAGGAGAGCGAATGTAGAATTGATTCTCCTTATATAGGCTTAAGTAAGACCGCTGAACATAGTAAACTATCCTCACCGGTCTCACTTGCACTTATATAATGAGAATGGGAGACCTGGCGTCCTTAGCAGTCTTAGCAGCGGGGGTACCAAGATCACAGGGACAGAACCGACAGACGCCCCATACTCAACCCCAGACTCAACCCAAAATAACATCCAACACCCAAACTGAAACCCGTGAAAGAGGGGAACAAGAACGCTTTACGCCTGAAGGCGTAGAGGGAAAAGCGCAAATAAAGCTCTAAAGGGGGCAAAACTGTCAACGCGCAAATGGTAACACATGTGGGACTAAAGTATTAGTCCACAAACAAGCGGGGGCAAAACTATTAAGCCGCAAATATTAAATGATGTGGGACTAAACTGTTAAACTACAAAAACAAAGTGGCCCAAACTCTAACCCGCGAGTATTAACACGTGTGGGACTAAACTGTTAACCCACAGAACAAAGCGGAGGCCAAAACTGTTAACCCGCAAAATTAAATGATGTGGGACTAAACTGTTAACCCACAGAACAAAGCGGGGCATAACCGTTAACCCGCAAAAAAATTAAATCATGTGGGACTTAACTGTTAAATCACAAAACAAAAGCGGGGCCAAAACTGAAACAAAGACAGAAACTACGGGGCGCCATTCCCCGGGTGTGGGGGTAAAGGGAAAACGGAGTAAATAATCCCGAGAGGGAAAGGGATCTTAAACTTTAACAAAACCTCTAAAACTAAGAGTAAACCCGGGGAATGGCGGCCCTGGCGCCCGGAAATCCGAGAGGGACGTTGTGACCCCTCCAGGCACCGCCATTATAACGAACCTAAGTGATGTGAAAAAACTAAGGAGCCAATCCGTCCCCCCCCCCCCCCCCCCCCCATACAAGGGAGTAAAATGCGAGGGCAATATGACAAAGGGAAGACCCCTGAGACAATGCAGAGACTTGTGAAAGAGCAAGGGGCGTGCTAGCAAGGACTTGCGAAATGTAAGCGCTGTAAATAGTAGACAAATGACAGCCCGTGAAGCCTACATGTACGAGGACAAAACTTTAAAAGCGGGGTGAACAACAAACAAACACGCAAAAATATGAATTTGATATGCAAATTAAAATATCACAAAATCCAAGAGGACCAAATGTAAAAGCAGAGGTAACACATATAATACAAACAGCGCGTAATAGCAGGACGGAAGGGTAAAAGTTAGCGAATATAAAGCCCAAAGGGCGAAATGTTCAAACCAGGGCGACAAATATCAAATTTATAAAGAGCCCGCGAAAAGCCCAAAGGGCAATCGTTCAAAGCAGGGCGAATAAATATCAAATTTATAAACAGCTCGCAAACGCCCAAAAGGATAATCGTTGAAAGCAGGGCGAACAAATACAAGATTTATAAACAGCCCGCAAGACGCCAAAATGGCGAAACGTTCCAAGCAGGGCGAACAAATATCAAATTTATAAAACAGCCCGCAAAACGTCCAATGAAAGGGCGAAGCGTTCAGAGCAGGGCGAACAAACATCAAATTTATAAACATAAGAATAAAAGGCAGCCCGGTTTAACAATGTATTGAATACAAGTAAACGAGGACGAAACAGGAAGGAAGGGAAACAGATATAAATAAACTTGGCAAACCTCAAGAGAGATTTCATAAGCTAGAGCAGCGCCTTGTGCTGCGCCTTGTGCTGTGCCTTGTGCTGCTGGTTTAGGATGTAAAACAGCGTCGTTTTGAGGTGGAGCTGGTGGTAATACGTTGGGAAGGACAGCTTGGGCTTGAGGGAAGCTGTTGGGGCTGGTAAAGTACAACTTGGGCTGCAACGACGGCTTCTTGTTCTTGCCGAGGTCGTTGAACTTGAACTGCGATTTATGGAGCGTGAGCCATATAAACGTACAGGACACGGACGTGCGAGAAAGGAGAGCGAATGTAGAATTCATTCTCCTTATATACGCTTAAGTGAGACCGCTGAACATAGTACTTCAATATACTATACAAGGATTCCCAATGTGGCGGTGGAAAAAACGTGGAAAACGTGACGGGAAGCGGTACTAATTGAAAACGCGCACAGATGAAAGAGCCGCAACTCTTTTTTTATAGCTCAGTGCCCTCAAAGGTAGCGCGATAATTCTAACGATGCTCATTTTAAGCTAGTAGTACCAATCTACAAATTTTGACCTCTAAAAGGTACGACGAGCGCCTTCGTCACTTTTGTTTGGGAGACCTTTCCCCCCTCCCCCCCCTCCCCCCCTAACCCCCCCACCCCCCCCCCCCCCCCCCCCCCCCCCCGGGTCTGAAAGCCCAGATCCGGCCATTCTCAACGGCTTGTTGGAGTGATCGTGCATGCTACGTGTTGTTCATTCACAAATGAGACATACTACACGCATTAACTGTACATTCTTTATTTGATATATATGTAGGTCATTAATTTGACAAGCTTTGATGGTATAAATCTCGTGCATATGTGGCCTCCCTTAAAGTAAGGATACAAATTAAGCAATAAATAACATAGCTACAAAATCCTCTTTGACTTTTGACTTAATAAAGTGGCTTTTATTTACCAGGCTGTTTTAACCACGCTCCTACTAAAATAATATAAAAAATATTAATTTTATGGTTTGCCACGTCGTCATTATTTGGATGCAGTGTTGCAGTGCACAAAAATAAATCTTTTCAAGAAATGATCATTCATTAGTATTTTTGGCAAACAATCGACTTGTAATTCGAAGGTTTGTGAGAGAATTCTAAATTGAACTGAAGTCCACTATTATCGTTTATTTTCTTTTGTATTATGTTTTATGCAATCGGTCGACATAAAGTTACAGACTATCATATCATGTCATATGATGAATTGAAAAATTGTTTCCAGCTTCTTCATTTCTGCAAAATGGAAGCTACTATGATCTCAACAAAGTGAACTAACAAGTTTCTTATGTTTGCTATGAAAGCAGGTTTCTGAGACAAAAGTATTGCCGATTGAAACTTTAGAATTTTGAATCTGATTTACTCAAAATACCTATGATGCAACATTTTGCTTGAACGGGCTTCATCAACACAAGATCTACTAAGATTTCCTATAGTATATACTCATAAAGCGGTTATATATGTTGTGGGTCAAAATTTGCCTTGGTTCAAAATTTTCTTTCCTTTGTTTAAAACTCATTATCATACATTATCATGCATTTTCATACCCAAAAACAAAGAAAAAGAAAATTTTGAACCAAGGCAAATTTTGACCCACAACATATATTTGACTTGATTACCAGTCTTAACCCTTTAAAACCGAAGAGTGACAAATCTCAAAATTCAAGAAAAATACGAAATTTTATTTTGTAAAATATTGAAAAACGAATGGTACCATGTAAAAGTACTGCTACAGAGGTTTCATTTGAATGGTCACACCATAGGATTTCATCCACAGACTCCGAAAGTTAGCACTACATTACATGTCTCCATAATTGACTCTGGGAGAGAAAGGGTTAAAATAGAACACAAGATGTAGTCCTCTATTACATAAGATACTGGGGATGCTGTGCTATCTATCATTGGTCAGTTGATAGCTAGTTATGGCCTGTACACTTGTTAATCTCGTGACGCAGTTATTGTGGTCATTTCATAAAAGCAGTCAGGAGAGGACAATATATATGTTGTGGGTCAAAATTTTCCTTGGTTCAAAATTTTCTTTCCTTTGTTTAAAACTCATTATAATACATTATCATGCATTTTCATACCCAAAAACAAAGGAAAAGAAAATTTTGAACCAAGGAAATTTTTGACCCACAACATATATATACATTTTCAGAGTTTATTACGCCGCAATTAACAACGCAAGGTACCTGATCATTTCCATTCAGCTCGTGTTTTTTCCATATCGCACTTTACTTCTTTCGTCGATAACGTGACTAAAGTGCAAGGAGTTAGTGGGGAGGAGTGTGGCGTGACAACACAAATAATGGCTGCGTCGGAAACTAAAATGCGCGATCCATAACTCAAATAATATATTAAACTAATATTATTTATTGCTACTATACCACCTACAGCTTGTTTATTGGTTCATATTTACACAGCTTTCACAAGAGAGTTGGCTGGGAATTTTTCCCGCCATTTTCCGTTTGGTTTTGTTCAGCAATATTCAATAAGTTCCTCTGTTCTGCACCCTTCCCCACAACATTCTTCAACAACATCTGTGTGATGTGAGCTCCTTCTTCTTCTTTTGAATGAGAGGAAATCTTGGGCTTCGTTTTTTGTTTGGACGAACAGGTCAGGGCTAATATCTAGCGAAAAAATATCAAAATTGCTCCATTCAAAGATAACATAAAAATCATTCATTTGGCTGCTCATGAGGATACAGAAACATTGGGTACTTTTATTAAAGAAATAAAAAAACGCGCCGAGTGCATTATTGAGTTATATAAGCACGCGGGAATTTTTAAGAACACGAGAGAAGTGCAGAGAAGCACGAGCCAAAGACGAGTGCTTCTCGCACTTCTCGAGTGTTCTTAAAAATTCCCAAGTGCTTATATAACTCAACGATGCACGAGGAACAAGTTTTTTATTTCTTTTATAAAATAAAAACGGTTAAAATGAACCTTACGTCACGCGCGTGCTTTATCGAGTTATCATGAACTCGGTTTAACCAATCATAGCGCGCGCATTTCCTTGAGCATTTTATAATGTATTATAATATTTACAAGCTTTCCGGCTGTTATAGCACGAGAAAGCATTGCACAACTATTTTATCCTATACCTTTATAACTTTGGTACCATTGAAGGTCTTCCGAGGATTTCTGACAATTTTCCGAAGATGTTCCGAATTTTTCCAATGTTTATCCAAAGGTCATTTTAACGTTAAAATAACCGAAGACTTCCAAAGTTAGATAGAAAGATGCAAAGATATTTCGATTATAGCCTATATATATTGTTCAGACCACTAGCTAGTTCAATTTACGACGCAGAAAAATTGCCGTTGAATACAATCCCTGGAACTGATGTACCGCAGAACATGCAACGGCTGTCCAGCCTTCGATTTGGCTGTATAATTCATAGTATGGGATGGGTTTTTTTTTTTGGGGGGGGGGGGGGGGGGGAGATCCGGTTTCTCATTATCTCCTAAAACGTTCCAAAGCGAATTAAATACACTAGCCATTTCCAACCCATAAACGCAAAAATCAAAATTCAAGAAAAATCCCAAATTTCATTTTGTAAAATGTTGAAAAACAAATGGTACCATGCAAAAGTACCGCCGAAGAGGTTTCATTTGAATGGTCACATCATAAAATTTCGTCGACAGACTCAAAAGTTAAAAATACATTATACACAACATAAAATCTCCATAACTGACTCCATGTAGTGAAATTTTAATGGTTAAACTGAGCGTTACCGCGTAGTGGTGGTCATATTTACCTCGTCTGCGCTTGCGTTTGGCCCACACTGTAGCCTTACAGATGTCTATGTAAACTTTCATGATATTATCCCCGCAAAGCTTTGGAAGGTCAACTGGAGCGGAAGACTGCTCGTGCACTTTAAAAATACATTTCTCTCTCCTGCATTTTCGCCCCAGCATGGGAGGCAGGTCTATCAGTAACAGGAGAAGGAACACGGTGAATCCAGCTTTCATATTCAGCCTAAAATAAATAAAATCTATAACTATTTGCTCGCATGCAGTGATGAACTTCTTGATTAAACAATAACAATTTTTACTCTCAAAAATGGATATCTCGCACCAAAATATACCATTTTCCATGCCCATTTTCAGAATTCACTACCCTTGATATTTCACTGACCCTTTGTCGAGCCAAAATGGCAAAACTCTTTGCCCTTTTTTTAGACTATAGGCAAAACATACCCTTTGTGAATCAATAACAGCTCAAATATCCATATCCACCCATCCTGACCCCCTCCCACATCTCCTCCCTCACCATCGTCTCCGGGGAGAAAATGGCACCGCGTGGAAGAAGTTGAATTAAACTAAATTTATCTTTCTTGATCTTAGATATGATCTTTGTTCTTTACACAAAAGACAAATAAGAAGACGGTGATTTGCTAGCACGCATTTCCTTTCCTGGTTAAGCAGCGAGCCCACTGGGCTCCCGAGGCGACGGACCAATTTCAAAGACGCACTGAGACAAACTGAGCATCTAAAAATATTATACCCAACCACGGTGTGGTTAAAATAGTTACATTTTCCCATCACATTTTACACAGTTTCTTAAAAAACTTCTTTGTTAGAATTTTCTTAAAATAAAAAATATGGCTATTAAGGAATTACGTTAGAAGAATTTTTTTTTAAATTTAAATAGATTTCTGAATTCCGTTTAAACCCACTGAGCAGTTCATACGCCAAATAGGTATACAGTGTAATTCACCGCTTTGAATAATATACAAATATTCAAAACCCGTTGTATCAAAAAAAATATATTTTGAAACGAACCAAGTTCAATTTTTAAAGGAGAGCTGATGATGAGTCAGTAAACAGAACTATATATATGTTGATTGAATGACTTGCAAAACCTGATTTAAGTAATTCTTAGACCAGTCCCGCCAACTTTGTCCGTTTGATAATTGTACGGAATGTCACGGGTACTTGCAATTATCCTGATTACTGCGAAAATACAAAAAGTTTCAAAGGCATACCTTGTAATAAAGCGTTTCTTTAAATCCTAAAAGCAAAGCAAGACAAAGATTAGTTTATAATGATGAAAGTGAATTGTGAAATCTTTCTTTTAAAGGTACTTATGACAAAAGCTAATCAATAAATCATCTTTAGTTAATGGCTGAACAATGTGGTTGTAATCTAAAAAACAATGTTAAAAAAAGCTGAAAAAAAAGGTTTAAAGAGCTCTCGTCAACGCCTTTATCTGAGCTAATTAGATTTTTAATTTCGCGCTTTTTTGTTATTTTCCAGATTACACTTGCTTTTATTCAGGAACAAAGAGCTTTCTGTAAATGTTTTTCTTTTGTCTATCGGTAGCTGCATGAATAAACCTAAGATTAAAGTGTCTGGTTTTAGTAATCTTTACGCCTTTGACGATGCGGTTACAGAAATCCTGGTTGAGACGAGGAGTGAAATATTTTTGTGGAAGTGATAAGATATTTTGAAAGAGAAAAGCATGTGGTTCACATTTCAAGAAAGAAAGAAAAACATATTATCGAAAAAGTTGATTGTAACTAGGGCGGAAAACTGCTCAGTGTCACCGCTTATCCACAACCAATGTCCAATAGGAATTCTTAACGTTTTAATACTTAAGTTGAAAGCACAAAATTGCTAGCCTGACAAGACAAGCTGTCGTAAAACTAATAAGGAAAAGAGCTGACGTAATTGAGTGTTGAACATTAGGATAATTAACTTCTGAGTGTTTGTCACTTTTTTGTACCAGATGTCTTGTGGTTTCATCCATCTTGAAATTCGTAAAACAAATAATTATTTCATAGGTAAATAACATATCACTTGGTGTGGCGAATTTTTTTTTTCTCAAAGCCATGATTTCATTGTATAATCTACTGTTATTTGTTTCCAGATTTTAAAGGTCTCCTTTAAATTTTAACCTATCAATTCGTCTTCTAATAAGCCCGACGGAGCGATCTGAACAAATTGAGTTTAATTAAAATTAAAAAAACTAATTTCAATTTTTTTTTAGTTTTGTTATAAACTGATTGTATCGAGCTCCCGGGCAAAACATTCAACAATTGACTAAAATTTCTTTTTCGCTTCTACAATAATGTTATTTATTATTATAGTAACTGCATGATTCGAGGGTAACATTAATTATTTTTTTAGCAGAACAGAAGGCATAAATAATAGTTACTTGTTACTGCTTTTGCGTTCGATGTTTCACTCTCACTAACCACTCACGTTTATTAATGTTTACACTGAAGACTATCTTTTAAAACATCTAGAAACCTTTCTCCAATGTCGGAACCTGTGTAATTATCACTACCACAAACCCAGCAATTAAAAGTTCAATATTAACGCTTCATTACCGACTGGCGTCAGATTCACTTTCTTTTAAGAGCTCCACGTGGGTGATTTTACAGTTGTTACCTTTCATGCTAAACTGAATCAATGTTATTTGGCAAAAGTGACAATGTAAATCAGAACTACCCTATATTTTTAAGTATAGGATTTCCGCAGTGGCATTTTAATAATTTATCAGTTTATAAGAAATCTTCGGCATTTTAAAATTGTAAGGCACGAAACGTTCGGGGTTTTATGTTAATTTTACAATGTTTTAGTCAAAGGTTTTAAAAAATCTTTTTGTTTTGTCTTGTGTTTAGTATAATTCAATAATTCATAACTATATATAATATGAAAAAACACACTGGAAAAACGGAGACTTTCCTTAACTCTGTTAACTCTGACTCTAAGACAGAAACCTTGAGTAAAGTATTAAGGTGACAATAACTGGAACACTCGACCGGTGAAATATATCTTTTCAGAAGGCTTCAATCACCTCAAAAATTCGACTAAAAACTAGAGTTTTCTTTAGGTGAAATTTCGCTTCAAACATTCGTGACATCAGTGACTTTAACGCCTTTTGCTTTCGGAGCCAGGATTCAAAGTGATTTTCGGAAAAGAGAAAGCTGAGCTAACAACTTCGGAGGAAATTATACCGTTCCCTAAAATTTTCTGCCGCTGAACTATATATTCGTTTCAGCTAAAAGATCTTAAAAGATCAAATTGTATTTGCTTTCACATATAGTCTCCTTTATGGCATTAAATTCCGTTTTCCTAAGCATTCTCTGTTGATGATTCAGTCTTCCATTGAAGGCTACTGGGCATGAGCAGTACGTGGTACTATATGTATTATGCTATACAAGGTGGTTCTAACTTTTGAGTCTGTGGATGAAATCCTAAAGTATGACCATTCAAATGAAAGCTACTGAGCAGTACTTTCCTGTGGTGCTGTTTATTATGCTGTACAAGGTGGTTCTAACTTTTGAGTCTGTGGATGAAATCCTAAAGTGTGACCATTCAAATGAAAGCTACTAGGCAGTACTTTCCTGTGGTGTTTATTATGCTGTACAAGGTGGTTCTAACTTTTGAGTCTGTGGATGAAATCCTAAAGTGTGACCATTCAAATGAAAGCTACTGAGCAGTACTTTCCTGTGGTGCTGTTTATTATGCTATACAAGGTGGTTCTAACTTTTGAGTCTGTGGATGAAATCCTAAAGTGTGACCATTCAAATGAAAGCTACTGAGCAGTACTTTCCTGTGGTGCTGTTTATTATGCAAAACAAGGTGGTTCTAATTTTGAGTCTGTGGATGAAATCCTAAAGTGTGACCATTTAAATGAAAGCTATTGAACAGTACTTTCCTGTGGTGCTGTTTATTATGCTATACAAGGTAGTTCTAACTTTTGAGTCTGTGGATGAAATCGTAAAGTGTGACCATTCAAATGAATGCTTTTGAGCAGTACTTTCCTGTGGTGCTGTTTATTATGCTGAACAAGGTGGTTCTAACTTTTGAGTCTGTGGATGAAATCCTAAAGTGTAACTATTCAAATGAAAGCTACTAGGCAGTACTTTCCTGTGGTGCTGTTTATTATGCTGAACAAGGTGGTTCTAACTTTTGAGTCTGTGGATGAAATCCTAAAGTGTGACCATTCAAATGAAAGCTACTGAGTATCACTTTTATTTGGTACCGTTTACCATGCTGTACAAAGTGGTTTCTGACGTTTGAGTCTAGTGTCAATGAAATCCCAAAGTGTGCATGACCACTGATTATTCAAATGAAAGCTATTGAGCAGTACTGAACATGGTGCTCATAAATTTTACTCTATAAAGATGATCGAAATCTAAAGTAACTATTCCGATGAAGACAATTCAGCAGCACTTTTCTGTGGTGCTGTTTTTGACTAAATAATATTATTTTATGGATTATGGAAAAGTTAATTTAGGATTTTGATTCTCGATCCACATTTGCGTGATCTCAGGACATTGTCAGGAGTGATAGGTTTAACGCAAATTTAAAAAATATCATAAAATAATCATAAAATATATATAATCTCCTGATTATGCATTTCGTATCAGTTCTATCATTCAAAGATATAATTGATATCTTGGAGCTACAGGTGTGAGAACTGAAATGATTGTTTAAGTTAGGATTCAATAAAGTCAATAAAGTAGAAGGCACGTTGTGATTTTACAATTTCATGGTTTCGCCGTTTCGTGGCACAATTCGTTTTGTGATTTTTTTCGTGTTCTTGCGTTGCGAACCACGGAAACCGCAGGTATAAAAGAACAAACAAACGACTTCAACTACATAAACGAATATTTAATTGATTTGACCAACTTGAATGAAAAAAGGTATAATGCAGTACATGGTGGATTAAGAACATACAGGCTGCATGAAACTTGTCAGTCAAACCCTCAATATATATGAAGCTGTTTTAACTTGACAGCCTTTTAACTTGGGAAAGGTCAGTTAAAGTTACAATCAAAGCTCCTATAAGCCAACTCATGAATATGGAACGCCGCTTTCACACTTAAACGGTATCACGGGAATTTTGATGTTTTAGTCAAAGCCATTTTACAATACCTTTATTTATTTACAAAATAATACTAAAACACCACCAAGAGAGTGAAATTAACCAATTCTTGAAAGAGAGACAGATTATGGTCTGTTCTAGCCCATTTGGGGACGAAAATGTGGTAACTTGAAAAAGATTAGGAGTATTTTTTTTCGAGTTGTATTTCATTGAGACCCAGTCCGTCTATGACCAGAGACACTAATCGACAGTTTGATATATTTTGTGATAATTTATCATACCATTGGAGCTTTATTTTTCGGTTTCTGATAACACAAAAACATTTTTTGTTTTTTAAAATGACACCAAATCCCTGTGATACTTCCCCTTTAAAGGATGTCGGACCGGGAGTCACGAAGCTCAAACACGAAGCGCCCGAGCACGCGAGGAGAGGGAAGGCCGCGCTTTTCTTGCAGGCCACACAGTTAAAAACAATTACATCATGTATCGTGTTGTAGAGTTTACCTAAGTCTTGAAAAATCCATTTGAAGTCCACAGGTCGGTTTTAATTTTTAAAAGAATTTAAGAGCGTACATATTCAAAACGATGAAAACATCTTAGCGCGACATTGTATGCATCGGTGTGAAACGAGACAATTGGATGACGTAATGGACTGGACTGGTCATTCAGCCGAATGAGTGATCGAGTGACTTTTTCCAATAAATACTACAAATCGTTTTACACTTTGCGTATTCACGAGTAAAAAGGAGGCTTACATCATTAAAATGTACTTAATTACAACTATAAACTTTATATATAGAAAATTCAGTGGTAGATTCAGCTATATAGTATCGCTGCAGTTCGAGTAGTTGTAAACACGGCAGGTAGAACTGGGCTGTTAATGTGTTACGGTTGAAGTCACAACAAGCTTTATACATTTTTATTAATAAACAGGGGCACTCACATATCAAAATACTATTTTGACCAGCAACAAGGAATTTTACCCCAGCAAAAATAAGCATCAATTGAAAAACTTATAGGAAACAACCTTTTTTCTCATTAGTCATCAGATTGAACACGCTTATTGAACGGCTTGAAAATGAAGATTTTACTGTGTTGGAGGGGACTGGTGCTCTGAACGATGCCCCTTCACGTTAGAACAAAGAGAGAAGGTAAAGACAATTTTGACCGCGAAAATTAGTGATAATACTATTCTTTTCTCCTCCCGCCTGCTAACAATCCTGTTTAACCTCTGGTTCTCTCCCCAGTCCCTCCCGTATTTCTCCCAGGTTCCCGCCCAGTCACCAAGGTTCAATTTAATAAAACTTTTACACTTGTAATTTACAAGTGTAGCTATTGCTTTCAATCTGAATGGTTACGCTTGTAAATTACACTAGTGTTTCATTCTAAAGATATTTTCTTGTTTCTTTCATGGGTAAAAAAAACTCAAAAAGAAAACTAAAAAACACTCAAGAATAACTAATAAAAATGAATTGAAATGAAAGCTGGCTAAGATTCAGTTTACCTTTAAATTAGCCGGTCTTCTTCTTCTCCCTGTTTGTTTGTTTAAAGTGTACTATTTACGAAGAGCCCGACAAAAACCAACAATTGCCGCTGTTAAAGAAAACCTTGTCTGAGTTTAAGAGTATTCAAAAATAGGATCACCGGCAGTCAAATCGACTCAGCTAAGCGACAAAACTTGTCTTCTTTTTTCTACCCAAGGTGTTTCGTGGAATTTCGTTGAACACGGTTTCCTTTTACATCATCTCGATGTAATGAGTTAAACAATTCATCAAACTTTATAATTAAGCAGAACTTTTACATTTACAAAACCACGTAAATTAAATCGGCCTGCAGAAAACACTTAAAAATTTAACTAATGATGTGTCACACTGAGCTTTGAAAGTTGTGAAAAAGATGGTAATTAAAATAACACCCAGTCAAATTTTAACACTAAACAAAGAGCAGATTCGATACACTTAAAATTATCGAGTTAAAGCACTGATCGTTTGCTACAATTATCCTACCGAGACATACTTGGATTGCGGGGAATTACTTACAAGGGTTTTTGTTAGAACGGATCCCACTTCACCAAAAAACGCAATCAAATAAATTACATTACTAAGTCTTTTGTCTAGGAAGTTCGACACTGGAGTCCAGCTGTTAATCGCGATAACTTAGGATAAAGGTTAAGCATTGGATCCCACAAACTAATCAAAACATATATATTCATTTAACTCTCGATGAATCGTATGGTGTAGTTCTAACCCTCCAGTCTGTGGACTAAACCATACCATGTGACCATTCCGAAGTGAAAGCTCTTTAGCAGTACTGTCCTATGGAACTGTTTCTTTTTCAGATTACACAAAATGAAACTTTAATTAATTGGGATTTTCCATGAATTTAATTTAGGAGCGCTGTAAGGAGTGAAATGGATAAACAGACAATCAATATTCATAGGCGCCGAGCGGACACCTTCTATGATCAGCTGATTGCTCAGCGAAAAGGCGTGGTAAAGGACATTACAGGCATATATAGTTTATTTTAAATACGATTTACTTTTTGAAGGCGAAAAAAAAAAACGAGATCAAAGCAAGAGCCGTGTCGGTCTCTTATGTACCATCCAAGAAATGCTGGCCTTTTAATTATTTACAGTATATGCTAGCATTGTCTGCGGTTAGAGCTATAAAACCTCTTAAATGAACGATTTAAATTTAATTTACACGTTATATATATTGCATCTTATTCTATATAAATTTTATGAAGAAGATACAACTTATGACTACCAAATCTTAGAAGAAAATTCAGCGGGTAAAATGCCGGGAGGGGGAATTCCCATATAAAAAATGGCGTCGTACCTTTCAGGGGGCAAAATTTGTAGATTGGAACCGCTTAGGATATTATCCTTTTAGGATATTGAACCGAGAAAAAAAAGGCAGAATACGACATGTGTTGTTTTAGAATAATATTGGTACATCTTCTGATCTTAGCGGTGCAGTGAATTTGAGCCACACCCAGACTAGAAAACGAGAATTCTGGTACCTTTTAGGGTATTTTCAAAAATTTCTGTCGGAAGTCCCCCGGGGATAAATGTTCAGATCGAGTTTTACTTGCCTGCTTATTGCAGCCTTTCGTTCGTTGTCAGTCGCCTAACTTTACCGATCAGGTATTTTCAGCAACCAAGAGCAAAAGACAAAACCAATCGAGAAGCAAACTTTCAGACGACCATTTCGCGTTGCGTGTGCAAACTGAGTAAACAATCGTGGAGTGATCAAATCAAGTGGTCTAGTTGTTTTCTCTTTATGGCTATCAGTATAATTCGATCAAGGTAATTAATTAAAGCCGAGCGGAAGTATTAGAATAAACTGCACAGTGGGACTTGACCCCGATACACTTAAACCAGGCCTGCTTAAACAACCAATGGTTTTTTAGGTGGCTAGGAAGAATTTATCATTATATACACAAGGGTTTTGTTAGTTCGAATGATCTAGAAGAGAGAGACAGAGGCCTGGGTCAGGCTTCCATGCATATGAGGACACACTTAATCAATTTTTTTAACCTTTTTAACCCACTCAGAAAATAAGGCTGCCAGAGATAAAAGTAATAAAATGGCAATCACACGAAATTATTGCTCAATAGCTTTTATTTTAATGGTTACACTTACTTTGGACGGAAGCACTGCTCGCAGACATGTTTTAACATCACAAGCATCTTGTACAGCTAATAAACAACAAGGTACTGTTCGTAAGCCGGGAGGGGTGGGGGGGGGGGGGGGGGGGGGTAGGGCTCTTAGTATACAATTTACGAGTGATCGTCCGAAATTTTGGAAAGAACCCCTAAAAGGTACCAGAAAGTGACCCGTTTTGTGGGCGTGGCTCACATCAATTTTAACAACTAAGAGATACCATTTCTTTGTGAATAACTCTGACAGTAGTAGTCATTTTTATTCAAACACCCTTAGTAGCACCAAACCACGAATTGTAACCGCTAAAAGGTACGATGATCACCCCCCCCCCCCCCCCCACCCTGTTTCGTCATTAACGCTTTAGGGTTGTCCACAGACTTAATTTACATCATAATTAACAGTAAAACAGGAAAGTACTGCTCAGTAGCTTTCATTTTATCCACAGACTCGATTTGAAGTTGAGAGCAGCTCAGTTATAGATAAGAAAGTACTACTTCTCGCGAACAAAAATACTTGTATGTGATGTCTCATGTTCTGACTCCATATCAGACAAAGGTTTAGTTACCATATGATCAGGTGACGTTTAACTGGCGTCATCTCTCTTTCATGTGACGTTAACGGGCTCTATCCCGCCGAAATAACAAAATCTCGCTTTGCTTATTTCCATGTTATATCGCTAAATGCCACCAACTATACAACCAAATTGCCATAAAACGATTCTCAGTAGAGCAAAACGAAAATAATCTAGATCATTCCCTCTTGATAGAGTAAAACAGAAGCAGTAGTATGGAGATAAAGTGCAGGATTACAAGGATGGAAGTGGATTACAGTTCATCGAATTTGATTTCGTGACAGGCGGTCAAGAAATCAAAATTGCCATTCTTGTGGAATGTTGACTCTTTTAGCATTTTTTTTTTTGTCTCTTCCATTTATATTTCTTTGCTTTCATCACTGTGGTTTTGGCGATTTTTTCTCTTTATTTTAAGATAATAAAAAAGCTCCTGGCTATAATCATGAAAACAGGATATGTGGTTGAGCATAAGGACCACAAGTATATAAGTCAATATTGTGTAGCTAAGTGTCTGTTCTGATTCAAAGCGATAGTCTACCAGGCGCCCACACAAGTTGCACTTGCATTGCAATCTTATTAAATTTTCAGAGACAAACCAAACCTTAGACTTGGCTCAATCTCCCTTTTGTTTGGCCTATGTAATGGAGCCTCTCTCCTTTTAGTCTGTGATAAAATTCTGAAGTGAATATATACACATGAAAGCTATTTAGTAGGACGTCCCTATGATACTCGGTTTATTATGCTGTGCAAGGTGGCTCCCATTTTTGACTCTGTGGATGAAATCCTAATTAAGTGTGTTCAAATGAAAGCTACTGATCAGTACTTTCCTGTGGTACTTTTGTTATGCTGAACAAGGTGGTTCTAACTGTTGATTCTGTGTACGAAATTCTAAGGTGTCACCATTCAAATGAAAGCTGTTGACGCCCTTTTCTGTGGTACTGTATATCACGCTGTACTGAGCCTCTGGATGAAATTCTCAGTAAAGTTTGGCCATTGGCAATGGAAGTACTATACTGTGGTGCTGTTTGCGGTCATAACTTTCATGTACATTTCACGTGTACGTCATTGTTAAAAATTATTTACAACACTTTCCTGAAGTTCTCTTCGTTTTTCGATTTTTCTCAAGATAAAAATTTACACCTTTTGCCATAAATCTCTACTTTAGAATTCGTTTGGAGAAAACGATTTTTATAGCAGATTATCACAAAATAGCGTGAACTGAGGCCAACATCTTATTAACCTGGCTTAACCTGTTCCCAGACGCGGAAATAGATGTCTGCACGATCATGAAAATACGGTACAGATTTTAAATAAAAAAGCCGGATCCGAGATATAAGAAGACTTGAATTACTCAGCTGGATCTGTCACTAAAAGAATGAATTGAACGAGCGATAAAACGGAACCTTCAAATTCTCCATGCTTATCGTTGTTAAACAGTTTGCGTTTCATATCATGTTCACTTTGTGTGTTCGCAGGTTATCGGGGATTTATGCATCTTTCAGTAATCCTCATAAATGTTTCGTATAATATTACAGAAAAATAGGATTGTCTTATGAAAGATCTATAGTAATTGATCGGTTACAAATTTTTCAAATGCAATAAATGATAATTGTTCAACTTATCAAAGAACGCATTCTGTTTTCCTAAGAAAAACTAGCAACGAATCGAAAAGATTTAGGGATAGTAGGAAAACTATTTTGTACGTTTTACAGCTATTTCCTCCTTTAAAGTGCCCCTATGATCAAAATTTGAATTTTTGATTTTTTTACATTTTTGTGTACTATTAGACTTTCTTACTCATCTTGCCAAATTTCAATCCATTACGAACATCAGAAGTCATTTTATTTTGACATTTATTTCAAAGAATTTACGGCCGCCATTTATTACCTTGTTCCAAGGCTTGGTTGCGAATGGGAGAAAGTGACGTCAAAGGCTCAAACATACCTCACGGGTTGAAATTATAATGACAATCAGCGTAGAAAATTGCACGAAGAACAAGTCCAAAGTTTTGTTGCTTTTCACGTGATTTTCAATACTTATTGTTATGTCTTTGTTTCGTTTGAATAACGGTTTGATGCTGTGTTCACACTACGGCGAAATATGTTTAGTCTGATCACTTGGTCTGATCACGAATGAAACATGTTTCACTGTCAAAAGTGTTCACATCAAGCGACACATTGCATTGCGCGAATCAAGATCGAAACATGGTTTATTCTGAGCATGATTGAAACTATCTCACGAGTTAGTTTCGATCGAAGCCAGACGAAACAGGTCTCCTTGTTAAACACTGCATTGTCCTTCGTTTCCGAAGGGCTTAATAAGTTAAATTTAACCACAAAATTATGCTACGGAACGTTCGAGCTCTATTTTTTTCTGTTCATGTGTAATTAGAAAGATTTTATGCGAGCTTATGCATGTTTCGTGAAACTTACAGCATAAATTATAGAACCAGGCGTGAAACGTGTTTGGAAATTAACAAATAATGTGAACAATGAAATTGCAAACATGTTACGGGAAACGTGTTTCGTTGGCAACATGTTCAATCAATCAATCAATCAATCTTTATTTGCCCCAATAATATTATTTACAAAGATGATATATTACAGTGTCTTAAAAAGGAGCAGGAGCCCTCAACAAACCCTTCTGGGCTTTACGGGGAGAGCCCCTGTTACAAAGGTGATACTACATTTAAAGAATACATATAGTCGTGTGTTATCTGACCAAATACGCCACGATTAAACTCTGGTCTCCCCAGATTTTAGCCGTCGTGGCTAACGATTGAACTGGACAAACACAAGGGAAAATAGAGAACTCTGAAAGCCTGAAAGTGGAGGGTTTTAAAGCCACACCCTATTCTATTCCTCAGAATACAGTAAAAATCTCGACCTCATTTATTGAGACAAAACGGCTTGAAAACCATTGCTTCTGAGATATTAATTCACTAAAAAAAAACATAACTGGCTACCAAGTATTTGTATTCTAAAACTACTTTTGTATAATAACGGCAAAACCACAGCGACAAACCAATGAAGGGTACCTGATCTTTCGTAGACCTGGCACGGGTGGATGCAGGGCGGGGGGGGGGGAGGGGGGGGGGGGGAGGGGGGGGTGGTAGATTGGGTGGCTAGCCACCCCCCTTTAGACCGTCGGTTTTAACAGTTTTCTTTTTAATTGCAACAATTAAAAAATTTATAGACTTACCCGTAGCCACCCCCCATAAAAAAAATCCTGGATCCGCCCCTGCCTGGATCAGCAAAAATCTTGAAATAATAGGTAAAAAAGGCAAACTGATCTTTACGATATGGACAAGAGATTTAGACAGAAGCATAATTAAAAACAAACAGTTCAATATATTTTCCCGATATTTCGGTTTGCAAAACAAGCTTCTACAGGGGCTCGAAACGTCAGTTGTTGAAACTTTTTACAATGGTAAAACCAAATTTTCATGTTTCACTTCCCCACGCAGCACCACAGTTTGTTTAGAAACTAATCCCCTTATATACGAATGTGTTAGAACCGGCGTTTCCAGAATATGCGCCAGTGTTGTGAGCTTCATGGGGGCGGAGGGAATTTTTTGGAATTAAACGTTTTACGTCGGTATCACTCCATCCCTCAGATTAAAAAGAACCTTCCAAGTTGATCTTTTCATTGTCTGCTAATCCGTTTTATTCATCTCTGAGTCTCACTTTCGAAATGAACTACTGGACTTTGCATGCAGCAGCTGTGCGTGCGGCCGACAACCGGACGGAACGTCCGGATCTGGCCTCAAACGAGACCCTGTTTGCCGCTGTTTGGCCGGCTGTTTGCCATTACTCATCATAGATCAAAGGACTCTTCAATCATGTTCTATTAACCTCCACAAATTTGCTCTTGGAATGAGTCCATGCAATAAAGCACATTTTCAGATGATCTTTAGCACCAATGGAAAACAAATTGATTTATCAGTCGTTTGTTTTTTCTACATCCCTGTGTGATTTATATTCAAGAATCCAGCTGCGATATCAAAACCGATTTCCTTCCGTTTGCGCTTCCCCCAATTTGAATGGAATTTAAGGAAAACCGCGCACGAAACTGTACTGAGACAAATAAACGTGTTACTTTGTTATTTAAGTAGATTGCAGATTAGACAAACTAAGATCTCCGCCGCATGGAAATTATAATAATTAAATCTATAGAAATATAATGGCAGTATCAATTATATACTTGATAGCTCAATGCATACTTAGACACGCTGGCAACAACAGTTGTCAACTGAGAACGATATATTTGCATGACACTCAAACATTTAAAGATAAAAAATTTGTACGAGGGGAAAATTTTCGCGACTCAATGATAAAAGGCTTATACTTGTACTGTTAGTGTATGGATGGTATACAGAGAGTATAAATGGTATAAATGATATAAATGCATGCTGCATATCCATTTCAACTTATCAGACTTAGGCAACCGGTTTAATTGAGGTCTAAGTACTCACTGACAGGTCGAAGTATACGATGATATCTTAGTTACAGTCGAAGGAACAAGAGAATTTATTAGCTTAGACGAGGAAAGATTTATTAGAATTTCTTTAATTTGAAATCTTTTGTCTGTTCCGTCGTCATTTTAGGAGCTACGATGTTCGTTTGGCTTTTGTTGTGCCGCTAAAGACAAAGTAACATTTGAATCAATAAATTTGTCAGCGAAGATTACTACACTAATTAAACTCTGATCATATTGTTAATTTAATTTCGTCATAATCAGGCGGCCAGAAATGTCACGATAAATTAGCTTTACATTCTTTCTGGGAAAATCCTGGCTTGCGGTTTGAGACCTCTTTTTTAGCTTGAATATCTTCCTTTTTGGCATTGCCATAAGTTGAACTTTTTATCAATCACTATGAATAGGACCGCTAAACTAGTTTTTATGTACGTAAGTTCATGGGTTTGTTTTCCTGATTTTCAACCGTTACCTGAGAGACGATGGCTCATTGTGTTCAAAAATATCAGTTTTGAAACATTAAATTTAGAAGTTACATAGTTAGTTGCTGTCAGTAATTACGTAAACGAGGGATGGATATAAAGGGAAAAGGATGTGGTCACCTGCTGTGGGCTGCTAAACATTTGCTGTAAAGGCATTAAATTGTTAGTCTTAGATTTTAGCCCTTGGAGAAAACGCAACTATTCGCGGCGATGACGTTTTATGCTGCGGCATAATTGCGGCAAAATTGGTTACTAAAGTAAAGTACCGATGTCTCCCAGAGCCGAATTATTTTATTGGTTTTTACATGTATACATTGATAATAGTTTTGATCATAAAGAAACTATTTCGTAACTATGCAGTAATCATCGGTATTAGATACTTCCGAGGTATGTAAAACTGAGGTGGAAAAAATTCCGCTGTCGATTTTAATCACAAGACTCTCGTGAAAAGAAAGGCCTTGCTGGGTCTGAAAATTATGAAGCTACAATAAAGCAGTTGATTTGATATTAAATGAGAGAAGTGTGGCAAGAACCGGGTGAGTTTTTTGTCAAGTTTAAATCACGTTTTCCGAATGTGAGACTGTCTGTAATTTGAAAAGAGAAGGATTTTGAATAAACTGATTCTTACCTTGGAAGTTTCCAATAGATGGCTTGTACAGTTATCAAACGTTGTGGTGTTAATTAGCGCGGTTTTCCTTTTTTCTGTATAAAAAATTCACTGCAAGGTCCAAGATCCCTGTGCCCCTAGTACATAAATCTGAAACGACTATCTCTGTTACGCCACATTAAGTTACATGGTAGCTTAATTCTCATTGGCTAATGCCGCGTATCGTGTCACATTCATGAAAGCTTACATGATGTTTGGTTTTAACGAACTCACTAAATGACCGCAAAACAATGTTTACTTTATTTCATAGTGACAAGTCTTTAATTTACCGTATTACCTGTTAGTGTGAATGGAAAAATAACTATCTCTGGGTGAATAATTATAAGATTAAGTCTTGCACGGCGCGTTTTATATTCGGCGACAATATTTTTTATCGTCTTATAAGGCGTGGTTTCAGTTGGCGCATAACAGATGTCAAAGCAAATATTTCTCCGTAAAAACACGTGAAGAACTGTAACTGATGGGAGATTGGCTTCTCGCCACGATAATAATTAATAACATCAGTCTCTTTCTGACCTTGCAATTCTATACCTATACTTAAACTTTTTCCCCTCAATAAAAGTTCGCTTTTAGAGTCGTCGAGAAAATTCTGACCTTGGCCAGCTGAGCAGGCAGGCGTCAAAACTAAAATTGACATGCAGAAAAATTGTTCGCAGCTGCTTGGATAAAACGTGCTCTTCTGCCTGTGTTTTAATTTTGATGATTATCTTATAAACTCAAGACTATCAAGGAGGGCGGGCGTGATTTTTCATCCTTTAGTATTTCTCCGATACTAGTTCTTTTTTTTACCTCCAACAATCATGTTGATGTCGAACAACCCTAATACCTCTCGTTACTTCGAAGAGCAATAAGTTCGATCCAAAGTCGAAAAAATCACTGAAATTTGCTTGATATCGAGAAACAAATAGTCACAGAAAGCTAATGCTAAACAGCTTTCATTTCTTCAAATTATCATAGACAGACTTAAAAACTTAAAACACTCAAAGCTCTCTGTAGAGCAGAGCCTCGCTCGTTCGATTTCTGATACAAACCAACGAGTGCGTAAATGCCGTACAAAAATGCACTACCCATGCTGTAATTTGATTATTTTGTATAATTATACCGAGATTTGTGATTGGACGAAACGCTTTTTTTCACGTGTGAGAAAGTCGTTTCGTTCGCCATTCTGATTAACTGCGAACCCCGAACGGGGTTTTCACACGCCAAATTCCAATAGAAAATCTCAGTAAGTATGAAATAAATACCGGTTATACAAATGAAAATAAAATTATAATAACTGTAATAAACTGTAATACTAATAACTAGCTTTGTCTGTTTTGGCGATTTGTGGCTCACGAAAGCGGTATTTTTAAAATAACGGTTTGACTCGCTCCAAACTTTTGCATTTTATCTTTATGGCAATAAAGGGCCCCAAATTTCGCCTTTAGTGGAGCCAGTAGTTTTATAAACGTGATACGGCCATTACAGATGCAAAGCACACCACACAATAAGAGCCGATGGAAAACCTGTGGTCATACCGTAGGAGATAATTCAGTCGAAGCCACTTTGTACCGTATAATAAACAACATCACAACCGCAGGAAGTACAGCTCGTTGCTCAGTTTCATTCGAACGGTTTCATTCTCGAAACTCATCCACTTGAAAGTTAGAAGGTTTACCAGTGATGACTTGAGTTTTAGAAGCCGTACGGCTATCCAAATATGGACTGAAAAATTGACCTGTTTTAGGCGGACAAAAGGCGTTCGCTTACCCCGCTTTCTTGGGTTCATCCCCGTCATCTCTCTAAATAGTTTTCCCTTCGTGCTCCGCCTATCCTTCCGGATGAAACTGTATGACTTCTTTCTAACAAGTTCAACACTGTATTTGATACAGACGAAATCAGATTGTGGAAGACTGTGGACCTATTACCCCATATTGTAGGGCCATTGACAGGCCTTTTTGTTGCTGAACATTTTTGTTAGCTATGAAGTTGCAACTCCGCTTTTGTATGTTAAAAGTATTTTCTTTAGTGTTATGATACAATATAGTTATCTGTACATGTAGTTATTAAATATTGTGGGGTTTGCCTCGTCGGGATCATGCGTTCTCTTTTTTTATTTGTCTCTAATAAATAAATAAATCTGAACGCCGTAGACATGCCAAAGAAAAATGGGACTTAACAGCTTTAACCACTAATCAAACGACCACTGGTTCCCATGCCATCGCCTTGTTACTCAGGGGGTCAAACAAAGGTGACGATTGCCGAAGATTTCCGACGATTTCCGAAGAAGGTACGAAGATGTTTCGATTGTAGACCAACACATTTTAGGGATGGACCATAATTTTTCTGGAGAGGAGGGGGGGGGGGGGGGGGGGGGGGGGGGGGAGAGAGAAGAGAAATTTTCTGCAATCATTTTTTTTCCAACAGCACCTTCCTGCAAACTTTTTTTTTTTTCATTTTTTTTTACAGTGCTATCTTCTCTGGTGCTAAACATCTTTGAGCTAATAAGCTATTTTTCGAAAAAAGATCAATAGTGCTATAGCCAATTATTTTGGCCACATAGTTTACGCTCCTTGTTATTTATAGTTTGTCGTTCCTTTATACATCACTCACCATTTTAATTCCTACGCAGCTACTGGCGCAAATAAAGGGAATACAACAGGAAATATGAAAAGGGATCCGGAGTAACAGGCATAGGTTACTCCAAATAAATTGTAAACGGTTATTAGTGATCCATTAGCTTTGATGGTGATATCGTCAGGAAGATGACAGACTTCTGAAACTCGCTCATTTCTTGACAGAATGTCAACGTTAACGTTAAATGGCAAGCACGGCAAGCGGCATTCCTTGAATGAAAATCCGTTGAGATTCTGAACTTAAGTCCTGGCACAACGAAGAGCTTTTTGGCTGCTTTTTGCGAAGCGAGGTAAAAGAGTTGTCTTGTGCAGCCAAATGGAAAGGAACATCTTGAAGCTATTTTCAGCTGTATTTGCTTTTGCATCACTGAGCAATATTTTAGTTTTGGAACCAATATTGTTTAATAGTTTATCTGACTTCTCTGCAAACATTTTTTTTTTTACACATATTGCGATTGCAAACAATTTATTTTGTCTTTTCAGGCCCTGCAAACAATTTTTTTTAATATTTTCTCATTCCCCCCCCCCCCCCCCCCCCCCCCCCCCCCCCCCCCCCCCCCCCCCCCCCCCCCCCCCCCCCCCCCCCCCCCCCGCCCCCTCCAGAAAAATAAGGGTCCGTCCCTCAGTTCGTTTGACCGTTTATAAGGGCAAACATGTGAAACATGGTAGTTAATTAATATATGACGCAAAGATATTATCTTCACTTTTCAATTTGGAGATAAAATTAATATCTTCACATCGCTGTCGAGACTGTGGTGTCATTCTACCTTATAAGGAAAAGATAACAAGCAAAATATAAAAGCGTATTACTGATCTACACAAATATATTGTCACATTACACTTTAATATGGATTACCGTATGAATCAGACGCAATAAAAATCGTTTTATCAGCCGATCGGCTCCTGCAAGAGTATAAATTGTTATAAAATCCCGCTAATTTGCTACTGACTTGGACACATATAAATCAAATTGTTTTTGGTAAATGTAGTAGAGCCGCGAATGAATCGAGACAACTCAGCTCTAGGCATCTTCATTAATTACCTTTTGTCGCAAACCAACTTGAGGAGACAATCACTAATAATTAGATAACGGTCACCTTTAACCCATTTTCCGGAATAGGTAGGTCCTTATCATAAACAAACGAAAATGATAATTTCGTTATGCCGCCTCTGCGTGAAGATCTTCTGAATAAACTGAATAAACATTTGTAAAGGCTCTATAAACAGATCAGTTGAGCACCCTTTCGAGAAAACAATAAAAAAATCTTAACAACTCCCAAGAGTGCCCAAAATCAAAATTCAAGAAAAATCCCGAGTTTCATTTTCTTAAAATTATCGACAAACAAATGGTACCATGCAAAAGTACTGCCGAAGAGGTTTCAATTGAATGGTCACACCATAGGATTTCGTCCACAGACACAAAAGTTAGAACTGCATTACATGTCTCCATAGGCTCTGGGAGTGAAAGAGTTAAAAGAGGATCTATACTAGATGGGGATGTTGGACTAAGTTATCAGTTAAATTCTGGGGCCTCCCCGTGGGGGGACTACCATATCAAAATGACGGGGTTATCGTCGCGCACTTTACCACGTTTTAATGGACAAAATTTGTAGATTGGTATCACTTAGGGTACTAAAAGATAAAATGACCACCGTTAGAATTAATGTGGTACCTTTTAGGGTATTGAGCCGAAATCATATGACAGACTATGACATGTGTTGTTTTAAGTTAGAATTGGTACCTCTTAGGGGTAAAAATCCATTTGAGCCTCGCCCATTTTGAGCCACGCCCATCAGACGAGAATTTTTGTACCTGGGCCATTTCTCAGCTATCAGTAAACAATTTTAGCAATTTCTCGGTATCAGTTTTTTTCTCCGCTCTTAATTAAACAAAACAGTATACCTCGGCTGCCCGAATTAAATATTTGGCCAATAAACTCCACTTATAGAAGTTGTAACCGTATAACCGTACGGTTATACCCTGATGAAGAACGGCCGTGCTGTTCGAAATTAATCGGTTGGAAAAATATATATTCCTTTACTGTACGATCAGCCTTTCATTTCATTTGCTTCCACTTATAGACGCTCTAAAAATAACTTAATTGCTAAAATACGGCAACTGGTGAAAGAAATTATATACTGTAAGTGCCAGTTGAGAACTGTGGCATTTATGATTGGAAATCAGTACGCTTGCCGTTGAGGTTAGCACCGACGAAAAAGGTTTGTCAGTCCCGATAGCAACACATGTTGTTTATAGTGGACGAGCACTTAGCTATCCAGCTAATTCACAGGCACGCCACTCAAATATGGAAACAAATATTGCATATTGAACATAACATGTTAAAAAACCCAACTGGTGAGAGCCACATACAAGCACAAGTGTAAAACCTATCAGAGATAATTAAAGTCGTTTTTTGTGTGTGTGTGTTTTCGTTATACTGGCGCTCTACACACGCAAGCAGTAACCTCGTTTGAAAGTCAACGCATCTTGGTCGAAAGGGGTTGGAAAACCAATGTTGTTCTAATTAATCCAGCAACTGCTCAGTTCATCAGCGAGGTGTGTGGTCGGACTTGGCCCGGCGTCCAGGCTTGGCCTCATCGGCCATAGTCGCACTGGTCGCTCACTTCAAAATGCATTGGCATCTATTCAACTGGCACAATAAGCGCAAGTTATGCACGACGATACAAATGCGTTTACTTTGTTGCGCTTGAAAATTAACGTACCGCATGAAAAACGATTTAATCAAGAGATAGTTTAGATCTTTTCTCTTGATATAATTTGTTAAATAATGGCCCGTATTTGGTTATTAGTGAATCACTCCTTCGAATACCTACAAAGGAACTGCCTATATATCTAGTAACCGATCACATATTAAGCTAGGGTGGGCGCATTTAACGACACCCTTTTTGTCCACTACGGCATTTTTTTTAGTGCAAACACTGATTGAACTTCAGGAGTAAAATGTTGAAATCCCAAATTTCATTTTGTAAAATATTGAAAAACTCATGGTCCCATGAAAAAGTACCGCTGAAGAGGTTTCATTTGAATGGCTCCTGACCATAGAATTTCGTCCACAGACTCAAAAGTTAGAACTACACTCTCCATAATTGACTCTGGGATTGAAAGGGTTAACTTGCAGATAGTCTTTACACCCAAGAGTGCGAATGGACTGAAAAACACTGTGATATCGCACTTGACAAATTAACTTAGAAATTAACTTAGAAATAAACATGCATTACCACAGGAATCGTGCAACATTGGTGTAAAGGCTTTTAGGACTTCTAATTCAAGACAAGAATTAAAGTTTAAGAGCACTCTTACCTCTACCGGTGAAATCAGTGTAATAGTCTCAATCCTCAGCCCCTCCGATTTCATCAAAATGACGCACAAGGAGTTGAAGCTTACAGAAAGATAGCGAAAAGAGTGTAACAACAGTCAGGAAGGGGGTTATTCCGTGTAGTTTTCTCAGTTACTTCCTCTTCGCACCAAATTCCTCTCCCAACTCCAGCTCGCAATAAACTTCTATGAACAATTCATAGTTTACTGATACACGACCCCACAAAAGTCTAATGGCTCTAATTGGGTTGAGGTACTTTTTCGGAGATTCTCAAGAGATAAATAATATTAAATGTGTTTTTGTAGGGAGCCAGGGCATTGTGTTCTACCCATCACCTGTATACTAAATTAAGCCAACTTTATCAGCCTCTTCCATAAATTTTAAATGACACTGAGGAACAATGTCTTGGTGTTCCTTAGACTTGTCCACAAGTCAACTTTAAGGATTTTTTTTCGAAGGAGATCGTACCGGGAAAGAGAAGCGAACGACTTTAAGAAAATCTCAGTGGGTATTTCTGATAATAGCGGTTTTGTCAGTAAAGTTAATCCTTGACTTAACGGAGTTACTTTCGTACGTGTTTTATTTGTTTAGAATGTAGAGATACTTAATGAAATTAACTTGTTATTCAGTGATTGTTTTTCTTACGGATAGTAAATCAGACGCGATGAAAATCGGCTTATCCACGGTCGTATAAGCGCCGTGCCTCAAGTGTTTACTGATGTATTAAACACCCGTTAAAAACTCCTGCTCGTTGGGTGTTGGTTTACTGCATAAAACAAATAGAAAGACGCCACAAGACTTGTGATTAAGTAAACTGATCTGTCACTAGTCCTGTAGTCTTGTACTGCGGAGAAAGTTTGGTTTCTGCAAGTTTAGTACCCTCTAGACAACGCCGCTTTTCTCTTTTATCTCAGTTATGTTTTTAGCTAACCGGGTTCTCTTCAAACCTTTGCCGCAAATTATTTATATTCCCCCCAAGAAGATGATCCGGGGAGATATCAATCGTTATCAGCAGTGAATACCGACTTTGTCTGCGCATCGAAATCTTTGAAATAACATTTCAGCTTAAGTACATTGGCGTACGGGCGATAATGCGAAGACCTATAAAGAGACCGTCGTTGTTTCCCATCGTGTAAACATACCGCGGCCGATATATAAACTTTCTTAAAATATTATAAATGAGGCACAGATATTTTCTATCCTAGCAAACAAACGCCCCGCAAAGTATTCAACAAAATATACAGAAAAATATATAAGGGGCATGAAACATAAGTATCACCTACATATTATTTGCGAGAGTGAACTGCAAAGAGCATGCTTGGAAATTACACTTAAATTTAATGTGATAAGCAGTCACTGATGAAAATTCTTTGTATCCGCGAGCAACGCATGCAGTTATTCAACACGACACTAGAACAACAAGAGTCGTAAATACAGTCGATGGGAGCTCTCGTAAGCGACCACCGGGGATCATCGCCAACCGTGCTGATCGCTAACGAGAGCAAGGGTTTTACTAAGGTTTTTAGTAGACGGTGTTCCGTAAGGATGGCCGCTGAGGGGAGCTGTTTGCTTACGAGAATCCTCTTAAGTGGCAAGAAGAACTTGAACTGTATTTCATATACTTGAGTAATGCAAGCACAAAGCTTCTTTGACTGAGTTGCGCGCAAGATTATCGAGTACTTGTATATAGCTCATTAAACCACTTCGTATTTTCATCTGTTTACCAGTACCATTTCAAATTGACTTCAGTCAAGAAAAGGGATACATTGTCAAACATGGTATACAGTGCATTTGTTGCAATTATATATGTAACCTTCTACCCTGGCCGTATAGGTTTTCCTTCCATTTCTTTAGTCCGCAAACAAAATTGAGCCGCGAAGCGCCGACCACGAGCCGCACAGGATGGAAAGAAGAAGAAAGAAAACCTCTGGGATCGGGATAGCATAAACCTCCCTTTTTAATTCTGATGCAAATGCATGGTGTAAAGGAAAAAAATCTGATCTTTCCTTAATTGGGATAATGAAAACATGTGTACATACCTTAGTGAATTTGGTGCAGCCAGATGTCAGATAGTAAAACTCTATCGAGACTGTAACTTATTTTTGAGGATTAGAGCGCTTTTCAATTAAATGACTAAAGTATTTCGCATTCGCTTTAGATTTGCGATACGCTTTGTTATTGGTTAAAAAAAAACTGGCGCCACCATTTCAACCAATCAGAAGTAAAGAGTTTTCCCGCGCTTGTCGCCGGCGCGGCATGTATTTGTCTCGAGTTCTGTATGATTGGTTTATTGGATTACCTGAGTCTGTTGCGATTCAGTGATAAGAAGTTATAAGGGACGGACCATATTCTTGCAAATAGAGATGCTGAAAAAAAGTTCATACTCAAATTAAATGGTCGCGTCCCTAACGTGGGTTTTGAATTGTGACGCTCAATTATAAACCCAGACAGGAGCCCATTTGGCTCCTGACCCAGACTGTTCATGCTGCATGAAACATGCAGCGTGTAACACCCCCTGCAATGGTCAAAATCGTTGCGAGACAAGCTGCTGCAATCGTTGCAAAAAGTAGAATTGTGTTTTACTTTTCGCAACGAATGCAGCCACTATTTTGAGCTTTGCAGCAAGTCTCGCAATGGTTTGGTTTTAAAACCCCTGTGCGCATGCGTGTCAATCAAATCGTTGCAAGCTGTACGAAGTAAGTTGCACCGTGTAACACCCCGGTTCGTGCAGCAGCAACGATCTTGGAGACTTGCTGCACGAAAAATTGCATTGTGTAACACCTCCTTAACCCTTTAAGCCCTAATATCAAAATTTAAATTCTCATTTCTTGTCCCTATACATTTCCTATAGAAGTAGTGGGGAGAAATTGTTTGGATATCAAGAGAATTCATCTTGGGTGATCATGTCCTTAATTCTTATGACCTTTTGGATTGATAAGGCATTGATATTACAAGGAGAAATTTTATGCTGATCACTCTTGGGGCTTAAAGGGTAAAGACTGGAGAGAGTACATAAACTGCTCAGTTTTTAGCGCACCGTGTCTTTCAAGATGGCAGCAAAACGAACTCAACTATCGAACTGAACAAACATACTGCAAAATAGTAGACTGTAAACCGTCTATTGAAAACCACTCTAAAGGCTGGTTTATTAATCAGCCTTCATATTGCAGGACGTTCTAATAAAATAATCAGATACAGCCACTTTACTTATAATTAGTTCACAGTTAAGCCGACTAAGGGTGCGTTCCTTTGGGATGATCTGGATCCGGATCACTGATCCAAGATCACTCGGATCATGAAGCGTCAAAGGAACCGATGAATCCACTCTGGACAAGGATTCATCGGTTCCTTTGATGTAGCATGATCCGAGTGATCTTGGATCAGTGATCCGGATCAGTGATCCGGATCCAGATCATCCCAAAGGAACGCACCCTTAAGTGTTGTCTATGCTGGCCTGATCAACCTTAACAAAGACTGAGCACAAACCAGCCTTGATTTACTATCTCTTGTAGTTGCAGTTAATTTTGGCTCATATTCGGTGTAAGAACCTGTGAAACTCATGAGTGACGTAAAACAAAGAAAACAAAAGGCATAAAACAATAGAGTCAACTGGGAATGCAATACTATACTACAAAGGTAGGTTATGTTGGTTTCACACGACGGCATTTACATCAACGCCTGGACGAACACAGACACACGTCTTCGTCTATTGGCAAGCATTTTCGTGATAAGCATTCCTGTACACCGGATGATCTCACCAAGAATTTCACCATCCTTAAAAAATGAAAGAACAAGTTTGACTGTCTCGTCTATGAGATGTTTTTTTTATCTCAATGTTCAAAGTGACTCAATTCGTGCGAAAGTTTTTACATAGTTTTATATATTTCATATTGCATGCTTTTGTTTTTAACACCCCGTTTTTCATATTTCACTTCTTTATTCAACCATATATTTAGTACTTATGTAAATTCTTATCCTCACTTTTGCTTGATAATGACCGTAGAACGGTCGAAACGTCGCGTTTTAATCCCACTAGTTTTTACTACAAAACAAAGGAAAAAGTCACAGGTTCTTACACCGAGCTAAACCCTTCATTTTTCTCAGGATTGTTCTTTTTGCAAGAGAACGATCGCGAATCCGCATGATGTCCTGGGAACTGTGACGTCACGATTTCGCGCCAAAAACTGAATGAGCGGGTCGATCGAGAAGGAAACTCGGAATACCAGGCCGTGTGATTTGATATTTGTGTAAAGATATACTCCAAACATACACTCTGGATTGAGCAAACATTGCAGTGCGACGCGCGTTACCTTGAGCACCCAACAAACTTTTTTACAAGTTTCCACGATATCACCAGCTAATTCTTACAATTACTTTCGTAACTGCGGATATGTTGTAGTTAATTTTTTTATTTCAGGTAATTTTTGTTTTTCCTTTGTTTCAAATTCATTAGCATATATTACCATACCCAAAAACAATGGAAAAATAAAAATTACCTGAAATAAATTTGTTTCAAATTCATTAGCATATATTACCATACCCAAAAACAATGGAAAAATAAAAATTACCCGAGATAAAAAATTAACTACAACAGATACACTGTACGTGTGAAGCAATAGAGTGAATAAAATCTTCGTATTTTGTAACTATTTTAACACTCCTGTGATAAACACGAAGCGACAATTAAGATTACATTCTATCGTGCTCAACTTTGCGAGGAGGGGGGGGAGGGGGGGGGGGGGGGAAGCCAATTGAATTCACGCTCTCTGATTGGCTTACTTGAGAAAAAAAATTGTTGGGTGCTCACGGTAAGGCGCGTCGCACTGTAAAAAGCAATGAACCTGCAAATATACACTGAAAATGTAATGCTATCCTGGCTAATATTAGTCTTCTACGCAGCTTTTATTTGTGTCGTCAAGCAATGCCCCTCCCCACTCACAAAGAACGATTGCATAGGGGATGACGCAAATATCTAAAAAAAAATTGCTCCTTACTCAGCTTGTGGGTGTATTTGTCACCAAGATTAATTTAATTGTCAATTATTTTTTTCTCCACTAAGCATCCCACCATATCAAAATACAGAAACCTTTATTGCAATTATCACCAGCCAGCCTTCTTTTGCAGTCAAACTCGTCCCCAGGGTCTTCACAAAACAGCGGCGAAAGAAGACACACCCTGCATTGGCAAACAGCAAATCACGTGACAATAAGATCTTCACTTCAATATAATTGGACATTTCTTAGGCTACATCATCTGCTATTTATATCTGCCAGGATCTTCTCTTTAAAGAACCAGTATTGTCTATTACGCTTTACACACCTCTATTATTGTTTTGGTTTGCTCAGGAGCAAGCCTTCTATTATTTAGAGGTGTGTGAAGCATAATGGCCAATACTGGGTCATGCCAAGAAGACTTTAGTGCTGCCTTTTCAGGCAACTCTCAAACAATCTGACTAAACTAAAGAGGGACTTATATAGAGTAACTGCATTGGGAGGGCCTGGAGAGAGAATGAGAACAAGGAGGAACACTGGGGAGAACAGTCCGATCTTTCTGCTTCTTTAGAACCAACTGCCAGTGTTAGTCACATATTTTCTTGGCCAAAAACAAACAATCATGTTTGGTGTCAGTTCATTTTATCAGTTGGATAATAATTGTACTAAATGGATAAATTTGTATCAAGCAAAAAAATATGCACTCATTTGAATTTGGAGATAATTCATGCGAACCTTTAACAACTACAGTAGGGCATAGCTATGGCTATAATGTTTTTTTCTTTTTTTTTTTCTTGTTTCTTTTAAGCCTTGGCTTTCCAACACTAAATATCCTAAGGTTCTGCCTTCATTCATAAAATAATTTTACAAAAAAACTCCACATTTAATTTATCATAAAAAAACACTGTTTTTTTTTTTCAAGTTCTGAATCCCTTTCTTGTCTTCATACAAATGAACTGTGCAAACAGGAAACTGGTACCAAATTAATGGGTAAAAATCAGATGAGGATCACAAACAAGAGTTCTTCATCACTTATCACTGACACTGGGCGGGTTTTCATTTTCCACATCTACGGACCCTAAAAATAAACAAAACATAATTATTATTTGTCCTTGCGTACATGTAACAACCAAATAAACAAAATCTAACATTAACAGATACAGTTGAAAATTTGGTTACAATGTAAAATGGCCATCATAAAAGGATTCAAAAGTTGACATTTTAAGCACTGGCCCAGATCAAATGATGATCACTCTGAGGAAGGGATAGCACTTGAAACATCAGCTATTGAACCTCCTTACGGTGGCCAATTAACCAAATTTTCGTGTTTCACCCCCCACCACGCAGCACCACATTTCCTTTAGAAACCAACCCCCTTACCCATTTAATACAGAATACCCATTATAATGGACAATTTTCTCCTGCTGGGGATTGGGTGAGCACTGCTTGTCATATTTTTAGGGATTAGATATGTCGCTGTGGTAGCATTTAGGGTGTTCAATTTAAAACTGTCCAAAGATGTTACTTTCAGGGGTAATAGATCTTAATGCCATTGTCTTTAAAATAATCACAGTACAATAAGAAATTTTCAATGCAACCGACTTTTAGCCAATATAAACAATACTGTGATATTGTATGTTAATGTTTTCCTTTGGCACCTCTTAGAGTAAAAATAAATTGTTGCCATGCCCACAATAAGAGACTAATTTCTGATGAGCATCTCCAACAGAGATAGAACAGTATAAGGTTGGTGAATGCTGATAGTAAAGAACATGTGACACATATCACAATACCAGAGTATCAATGAAAATTAATCAAGTCAATAGAGGCATTGGTTCTTTCAATACTGCAAGTGGCCAGCCGCAGCAAGAAAAAATAAGTACAGACAAGCCCTTTAATACATGAGCACTGTAACAACCACACTGTTGGTGTTTTACTATTTCCAGTCTTTCTTCTTGCGTGGTTTTGTACCCCACCGGAAGTGAAATTTCACGTTTTTAGAAGGCTAAAACACAGAAAAGAAAATCTTTTCGATTTTGTTATAAGAACACCATATAGATTCCATCAAGCAAATAAAAAAAATTCTGTCATATACATGTACACTTTAAGCCTGGTTTTCATACACAATGTATGTCTGAAAACTCCCAGATGATTGGGCATTTCGCTGTTCCCTGACTGTCCCAGATTTTGCTGTCTTAATTGAAAACACAAAATCATACACATCTCCAATCAACTCGGATGAAGGGGGATGAATCAGGAAAATTGGGAGGGTTTCATTTTCTTAATGCATTGTACATATATTCTTTAATGAAAATCAAGGCTCTTATTGGCAAAGACAAGTGTCACAAATCAGTATGGCAGACTTTGGTCATGTCTTTACACAAACAAGTATTTTATCACTGCCCATTTTATGGACATTTCCATCCACTTCTATCAGAAACATCTTGAATGGTTGGGAAACAGTGAGATCCCAAATCATCTGGAATTATCACAACATATGACAACCAGACTTTACCCTAGGGAGTAGGTCCCCAAAATTAATAATAAGCAAGTTTGGTTGTTGATATTTATCAAGTGACTGCATTGCCTCCACAAACAACAAGCTCAACCTCGTTCCCAGGGTCTCTCTTCTTCCTGCCCCCTGGATTGAGAGAGAGAGACCCTGGTCGGGGCTGGTCACGTGTCTCATGGACAATTATAATCCTAAGGAGGGGTAATCAGTATTTGTAAAGTTGTCTTGTTTTCTGTACAGTGGCTAGGCTCGTGCTGTGTGCGACAGTTGTTGTTTCAGCTGTGGCTGTGAAATAAATATGTTCCATGTTCCATAACCTCTTGTTGAAAATAGGAATCTGTATTGCAAGATATATATAAAAGACGTAAACAATTCTCCGTGATGATTATAGCAAGACCCAGAATAAAACAGATAAAACATCCCAGGCTTATCATCAACCAAATACGGGGATGTTAGAAATCTCTTTGGCCGTGAAAAGTGCCTCAATTTTGCTGTTTATGTTATGCCTGCTGTTTATAACTGAATAAATACATGTACGGACAAAAGATCCTGACAACTTATAATTTTCGAACTGAACATAATATGAACAAAATCCTAAAATTGAAATAACGAAGGTTCAGTCAAACGATTCAAACAAAAGCGAATGAACAATGCGCAAGGATAAAATTGTTGCTCAAAAATTCACAAGTATATAAATGAACAATGTATAGACATCCAAATGACTGGAACTGGTGAACATAGTACATGTAACTACATGTAAACAACATGCCTCACACACAAAGAATAAAAGCTTTCATTGTCTTCTCTCGATCGTTTCCTGTTATAAAAGTGTACTGTTGATCAGCATGCAAACATTTGGTACGTGGCGGCCGCTTCTTTCTTGCTTTGCCATCACCAGAGAACAGACGGCAGCACTTTAATGTGCCTTTCGAATGAAGCTTGAAGATCGCCTGTTAAGCAGTATGTAGCGATAATTCATCCCAGTCCGGAACAATGCCATAAATCAAGAGCGCGAGCTTTGCGGCGTCAAGTAATAAAATTGGATTGCATTCTGCAGCAAGTTCAAAATTAGCTTTACTGCAATAAATCTTCAAGCGCCATGACAATTCCTCTGATCCTATAGCAACTTACACTTTCAGAACCAGACCATGTGGATATGTTTACGAAGTCTGAGAATGACCGCCGCTTCACATTTTTCGCGAGCCGCCGAACACTTTTGCATTTGTTTCGCAATGCCCAACTAGAGCAGACAAATTTCACACTTTGCTGCCCCTCCCCCGTGTCCTTTAATTGGAATCTCCCAGATTCTGGGAGACACATGACCAGCCCCGACCAGGGTCTCTCTCTCCCTCGCTCCAGGGGGAGTGAAGAAGAGAGACCCTGGGAACAAGGTTGCAACAAGCTATTCCTTTAATACAGTGTACATGTACATGTACATGTACCCTCACAATACATGTACCTGCATTCTTGTCTTGAAGGGCTTTCAATTTGTCCAGCCTGTCTGTCAACAGGGGATATAAGTAGGATTCAATTTCATTTCCTTCCTTGGTGTAATAGTCTTTTCCCTCTCTACCATGCAATCCACGTAGAATGATGTTGAGCTGGATTCTCTTTGAGAGAAAATCTACACCTCCTTGCAGCATTCTTGGGTCAGAATTGGCAGCCATTTCATCTGCGCTATAAACTACACTGTGATAAAGGTGTCCATTGGCAAGTTTGTAACAAAGATAGCTCATCCGGCACAGAAGAAGTTTCAAGATTATATCTAGCACTGTCCTAAGTTTAAAAAATCTGGGAGTGGCATTGGCAATCCTAAATGTAAGATACAGCCATGTTGGAGAAAGAACAGCATTGACAGCCAAGTACTCTATTCGCTGGATCCGTGCAAGCTCGTGACCGATTGTAAAAGCTATCATATCCTCAGTAGGAATTAAACATTCCTTGATCATAACTCCAAGTTCTGAATCCCATTTGATATCTCTTTTTTTAAAGGTTATTCCAGACTTTTCGATGTCTTGGAGGTTCTCAAACAGAAACCATTTCGGTAACCCTACAACAGCACCATTCGGAAACGAAGGAGATCCAGCCGAAATGGGATATGCTCCCTGATTAATGAACAAGGTGATCTTGTCCGTATTTTCGTAGCCAAAATTCTTCGCCACCTCATTAAACTGTGTTTTGCAGCGTTCGGGAACTTCAACGTAAGTTACGGGCTCCTCGTCACTTTTGAGCCCGGTGATGGCTTTGCACGTTTGACGAGGGAAAACTTCGGCTGCACTCTTGTAAATTAAAAGTCCTCCCATTCCAAGACCTACAGATATACCAATAAATCGGTACGCAACCCTTCCAAGTAGCTCAAAAGCCATAATATTGGAAATGCTTTACAACGAAAACGTAGCACATGTGTTAGGAAAATCCAAAATGGCTTCCTAGCGGAGGTGATCTGGGTACGAGATCACCAATGTTGCACGCGAACCAGGACGGGGGTAGGGAGGGGAAGCGAGAGGGAAAAGTTTGAATAAACGTAAAAACGGAATATAGACCACTTTCATAATGGTGGCTGATTTATTTATTCTTTTATATGTATGTTAATTAGCCTTACTGGCCTCATTTTAGAGTAAAAATTCTTTTGAATTTTGCACATGTTACCGAGGCCAGTGAGGCTAATTAACATACATATAAAAGAATAAATAAATCGGCCGCCATTATGAAAGTGGTCTATGCCCATTTGTACTTTATGATAAAATTTAAAAAAAAATAATTAGTTGTTCAGAGGAAGGTGAATGTGTCGAGCATGTGTCTACTGCAGCTTCTGCACGCTACTATAAAATGGGTATGGGAAAAATTTCCGTATAACCCCATACATTTATTATGCATGCATACTTCATTAATTATGTATGCGCGCTATTGTTTTCTTAAACAATGGCAATTCCCGCGTGTATTGAATATATGCATCACTAATCGCTACTTACTTCAACAATAAAAATGGATTTAGTTGCGTCGTCTCGTTTTTTTTCTTTCTCTCGCTTTCTTCTCCTTCTCATCTCCGCTCCTCTTTCCCCAGTCTTTTCTCTCCTCAGTTTCTCGTCCCAGTCTTCTTCTCGGTTTCCTTTTTTCCTTTTTATTTCGGCGGCACCGTATTTCGAACCGTGACCCCTTGATCACATCTGGAGTATTAGTCCATCTGCTATACCACTAACCACAAGAGCTCGTTGAAAGTTCCCGACCAATAATCACTTTTTATTCATAAGTTCTATGTTAATTACTAAAAATCTGCATAACAATTTAACCCCAACTCCCATAACAGTTTACACGTAGGAATCCTTGTCATGCCTTTGCTATTGGTTAACTGGGAGAATAAAAAGCAACTTATTTCCATGCAAATTTCTCTCACTTAGTTGTCCTTCAACCGCGTTATTACTGTTATCATTTAGTTATGTCAAAAGTACCTCCGTCTTCGTCTTCGTCTTCGTCTTCGTCTTCGTCTTCGTCTTCGTCTCCGTCTACGTCTTCGTCTGTCCCTTCGTGTGCGTCCTCTCGTTCTTTCGTCAAGTTCAATTGGTTTTCGTTGTGTTGTCTACTACAAGATCACGAACGGTGCATAGATTGGTGCAAGGAACAGAACCTATTCGCGTCGGCCGTGAGGTGTTCATGGCCTGAGTGCTGCAAAGCACTCAGCTGGACGAAACGCGCGAAATCGCGAGACGGGTTTGAGTGGCGATGCTCGAAGAGACATTGTAATGGCATGGCTACACTGCGCCAGAACTCATGGTTTTCTGGTAGCAAGCTTCCCATTCAAAAAATATTACCCCTAACTTACGCTTGGGCGCACAAATATACCATTAAACAAGCAGTGTATGAGACCTCGCTAGACGATGAGACCACGTCTACAGAAACGGTGATAGATTGGTATAACTATTGCCGGGAGGTTTGTGCCTACAGAATCATGCAACATCATGCGGGGCAAATAGGCGGACCAGGTACAACTGTTGAGATTGACGAGTCCAAGTTTGGCAAAATGAAGTACCACAGAGGCCGCTACATCGAAGGACAGTGGGTCTTCGGCGGCCTTTGCCGCCAAACGAAGGCCTGCTTCCTTGTTCCGGTAGAGCGCAGGGATAAAGATACTCTTTTGCCAATTATACGCGCTCACATATTGCCAGGAACCCGCGTAATGAGTGACAAGTGGAGAGCTTATGATTGCCTACAAGACGAGGGCTATGAACATCTCACAGTTAACCACAGCCTAAACTTCGTAGACCCAGACACCGGCGCTCACACGCAGGGCATCGAAAATACATGGTGGGGAGTAAAGCGAGGTCTGCCCCGTACAGGAACATCCAAAGATCTCTTCGAAAGCTACCTACAGGAGTTTTTGTGGCGTAAGCATTATGGAGAGCATCCCTTTGGAAACATCATCAAGCATATCGCTGAACTTTACGAGGTGCACAAAGACCCGTAAAGTGTTCCGCGTACCAATCTATGCACCATTCGTGATCTTCTTTCGTGAAAATAATAATACACGAAGTTAAGATTCAACGCATCGCATCGCAAGCTGGAAAACGGGGAAAAAACACCACAACAACATCAACGGTGAGTTTCAATTTATTTTTCTCTGATCGACGCAGTTTCCCTAACCCTCATTTAAAAGCTAACCTTTCGCGCCCAACGCTACGTTTTTAATTTTTCCCTCGCACTACAACTCGAAAAACACGGAAAACGGCGTATTTTTCTCGACAAATTTTGATGAAAACGCTCATTTTAGACCTAATTTGGAAAAGACTTAGAAAAAAAATGAAAAAAACCTGTATAATTTATGCTATTCCCAAAGGCAGTCTATTGTTTTCTCTATTGTTCTCTTTTATAATAGCGCGTATGCATAATTAATGTATGGGGTTATACGGAAATCTTGCCTGGGTATGATGTACAATAATATTATAATATTTCTTTTGAAATTTTCGGGTCAACCCGGGTCTACTCCTTATAGTTTTCTAAGTTGAAGCCAACTCTACTAGGTTACCTGGTGGGTAGCAATGGTATTCTTAACCTGTTTCTGCACTGACGAGAGCGAGAGTTGACGAGAGTTCACGCACGAGAGTCAATAAGAGTGCTTGAGAGTTGAGGCCCAACGAGAGTGAGAGTTGACGAGAGTTCACACTTTTTTAGAGCGCACGAGAGTCGAGTGCTTGAGAGTTGAGGCCAAACGAGAGCGAGAGTTCACACTTTTTGAGAGCGCACGAGAGTCAATAAGAGTGCTTGAGAGTTGAGGCCAGACCAGAGTGAGAGTTCGAGAGACGAGAGTTCACACTTCTTGAGAGCGCACTGCACGGGAGTCAATAGGAGTGCTCGAGAGTTGAGGGCAAATGAGAGCGAGAGTTCAGAATTCATACAAACTTCAATGAATAGTACATTATCCTCCCTGCTTACTCATTAGCATTAAGTATTGGGTAGTGACCCCTGACGAGCAAAACTCGAAAGGGTATGCCATAAGAGCTAACAGCAGCAGGGGGGAGTGGTGGGTGGGGTGCTTCGTTCACTTTGAGCAACGTTCGCAGCAACTGACACTCCTAATTAATTCTGCTTGGTTTATATAATGCTAAGTGACGTCACAGGAATGCTAATGAACTATGAATAGTACATTATCCTCCCTGCTTACTCATTAGCATTAAGTATTGGGTAGTGACCCCTGACAGCGCTTCTTCACCGGATGTGCCGTTAATAAGCATCCCCACATCCTCATACACCTCCCATACCTCATTCCTTCCACGTATCCATACCTTATCCGAATAGCCAATCCCTCTATCTCATTACTAATAGATCTTTATTCTTGATATACCTAAACCCTACCACTAGAGTTTACACACAGATTTAAATGAATTTCGCAACATGAAGCTCAGGTTTTAATAATAGTTTAGAACGCCTGGGTGAAATGTGTTAAAGAGTTTTGTTTCTGGTAAGCCTCGCTTAAGTCCAAAGCGAGGCAAGCCAAAATATCGCTTATTCCTCCCGGAGCCATCACTTGGTTCATCTTAAGATAATGTTTCGCAGTTTCCGCGGTCTTCCAGCCAACATGGGCCATAATAGACTCTAATGGTACACCTGCTAGCGCAAGGGAAACAGCACAACCACTGCGCATGCCATGCAGAGTCACCCGCCGGTTGCTAAAAGTTCCAGGGAGTTGTTGGGCATAGAAAGACAAACGGGCCTGAGCCGCCGCAGAGTCGAACGACTGATCCGTAACATCACCAGTTCTATTCGTTGCTCTAAAGAGAAAACCTTGTCTGATAGGAACATGGAGCAAGTCACACAGTTTTATATAAGTTTCAATTCCGGTAATCGGGCATAACGCTAGATCCTTATAACGCTTGAGGGCAAACATATTAACGGTACCATCCCGTAAGGACTTTGTAAGCGTGTGGTTGAACAAGATACCCTCCCGTTTTTTCTCGGGGGGATGGTACGGCTACACGTAGGCTAGCGCATTATTGGATGGCTAGCCAATGGTGTCGATATTAGATCTTTTATGAGGCCGTTTAAAGGGTGTTTTAAAGGTGTCATGTTCGATTCTCCTCCCGTTTTTTCTCGGGGGGATGGTACGGCTACACGTAGGCTAATAATGCGCGCTTTATCCGAGTTTCCAGTTAATATCGCATCCCATAAAGGGAGATGATTATGTAAAGCCCCCGCCTTGAAACTCGAAGGATCCCTGAATAGGAGATTCAGAATATCTCCGGAGTCCCCAGATATGATCCTGTTTACTTCAGCTATAATATCTCCTTGTACGATCACTGGCATTTCCCCTGGGCTTACGTCTCCCGACAACGTTACCCACGTAGTTCTTCGGCTACGCACTCGAAGTTCCGCCTCTAGGGGCGAGAAACTCTCACATATTTGTCCAGGGTCGGGAGAGTTCCCCTATAACAAATGAGAAAAACCGAGGGTAAGACCAACGAGGGAGACAGAATTAAGCCCAGGGAAAATGACAGCCATAGCCCGCTAAAGCGAGCTCAAGAGCATGCCATACAAGGCAAAGCGCTTGTGGAGTCAATTCCCGTCACTTAAGTCAGTCTAGAGAAACCGAACCGGGACAGAAAAAGATTCTATGAGACAAAATAACCAAACAATTACAATCTGAGGCAATCCTTTATTTTGCTAACACGGTCATTTAACCAATAGCATGTAGCTATACAATAACTCTAGTTCTAGAAGCGTCTGTTCGGGCATCCACGAGCATAATGGCCTGTCTGGCCACAGGACCAACACCTAGTCGGGGGGCGAGGCCGTCCCCCTCCCCACTTGTGGTACGGTGAAGGGGGCCGCGACCGACCAGAGATGGCACCCCTAAGAGCATTGGCCTCTTTACGTGACTTTTGAATCGCCTTAGCCACTTCCGCCTCCTCTTTAGACGCTATTAACTTGATCAAGATATTCTGCAAATTGCCATCGGTAATCAGAGGACGGCACTGGCGCAGCACTATCCCAAAGCGGTTCGCCCTTGCATCTGCCTTTTCCCTGGCTGTATCGACTAAGTTTTCCAAGGCTGCCATCGCCGTATAGGGATCGAACAACTCGGACGGTTTGGCCAATAGGATCTGCAGCGCCGACACGGCCGTATCAACACTAGAAACATCGGCAGACTTACGTAAGGTCTCCACTTCCTTTAGAAGTTTGGCCAGCCAAAGAAAATAGAAAATTGCGAAAAGAAATGAAATTCTCCTTCTCCTTTTTTTTTTTTTTTTTTTTGGTCAATATTTAAATTACCAGACCCTTCTCGATCCATTCCCGTTCATTGGATCCATAACGGACTATATCATATTCACCAGACCCTTCTCGATCCAATCCTGTTTTATCGGATCCTTGACAGTCTATATTCCATTCGCTAGACCCTTCGCGATCCCCGCCGTTAATGGGATTCTTCACGGTCTATATATCCGCTAGACCCTTCTCGATCCAACCCCGTTTATTGGATCCTTCACGATCTATATCTTATCCACTAGACCCTTCTCGATCCAATCCCGCTATTGGATCCCTCTCGGTCTTCATTTGTCCACTAGACCCTTCTCGACCCAATCCCGTTTATTGGGTCCTTCTCGGTCTATGTCTAACCACCAGACCCTTCTCGATCCAATCCCGCTATTGGATCCTTCGCAGTCTATTTATTTTATATGCCAGGCCCTACACGATCCTTTCCCGAAGATTGGCGATCTTTGCAGTCTTAATGTGCAGATTTTGCTATCTAAACTGCCCGGGACCCCAGGGACTCGACAAAAGAACAACATTAAATACCGGCCAAGCCCCTTGGGACCAACACGGAATCAGGCCCCGCTAATCTGCATAACAAATTAACCTGATATGAAAACGTGCAAAAACCAGACAAATAAAATAAAATAAAAGGTAAAATAAAATAAGACGAATGCTGTGTATGAGCAATAGGCGAACCACGAGAACGATACCACGTCACCGACAAAACACAAGCGTCCTTGAGCATAAAACGTAAAACAATGAAGCGAAAAAAGAACTCGAAATGACGAACGCTCGGGCGCGCGAATAATGCAATAACAAAGTTACCTCTAAAGATTCTTTCCCCGGTTCCTGCGAAGAACCGGCTGCAACTGTTGCCGGCGTGGTATGCTCTGACGGCGGTAAAGCGTTCCCAACAGCCGCGGCTGGCGCAGAAACAGGTGAAGACGCAGAAACTGGAATTTGAGCTGGAGTTTGAGCTGCCGGACCCGGCTGTAAGGCAGCAACAACCGAGTCCCTTTGCTGGCCATCGACGGTCGGGAGCGGCATAGGAAAATTGTGCTTCGCTCTGACTTTGAGCAACGTTCGCAGCAACTGACACTCCTAATTAATTCTGCTTGGTTTATATAATGCTAAGTGACGTCACAGGAATGCTAATGAACTATGAATATTTAAATGAATTCATACACGTAGCTGACTCGTCCCCAGTCGTCTCTCAGTTGAAGAGAGAAGCGCGGCCGAGGGGAACGCGAGGAGTGCACCCCTCGCGCTGCGCTTCCCTCGGTTGCGCGTCTCTCGTTCCTCGTTCCATGTCTATTCCCCGCGAGCGTCTCCGCGTCTTGCCAATAGAGACGACCGGGAACGAGTCAGTATTCAGATCCTTCGAGTGAGCATGAGATCGAGTGATTCAGCCGGAAACTGTCAATTTGAATAGTTTTTGGTTTCCCTGATGAAGTCAGGCCGTGCCTGACGAAATATTGGAAAGATTATTATAATCCCAGTTGTACAGTCAGCCTTGCTTTATTAGTTCCTTCGTATTTATAGCAAATTTGCTGACTAGATCCACCAGGATCCGACGCTTTTGCATTGTCCGTTGGCCCTTGCAGATAGTGTTCAATTTGAATAGACAAGAAATTTTTTCGCACAAAGCCTAAATGAGTATTCGCAGGCTACTAAATGTCCAGCATTAAGAATGTTAGTCTGAGGTATCAGCCGCTTTCTCGCTCAACCCCATGTGGGCTAGTCTCCCACGCAGCCCGGTTATTTGTCTCGTCACGCAACGCTCCTCCCCACTAGTGGGATAACGAAATTTGATATGAGTGGGTAAGACAACTATTCGATTGAAGACACGTGATTCACGTGATGATGATTAACGTAACAGGGTAACAGCAATGAACACTTTCTCGTAGTCTGAAGTGTCAGCCGCTTTTTCGCGATCCCCCCCCCGCCCCCCCCCCCTCGCTGGCGCCCACATGTAGTCTCCCACGCAGCCGTTATTTGTCTCGTCACGCAACGCTCCTCCCGCTTCCGAAGTTGGGAGGGCGATGCCACTGATTTGACAAACATTTTTTCTTCAATTACTCACGTTTTTTTAACTCTCCGAAAATAACAACCATCCAAAAGTAGCGGCTACCCAAAGTTACCGCGGTCCCTTCGCGCCTGCTAGTTCCGAAAGTAACGGAGACCGCTACTGTTTGGAACTGTTTTGCAATTTGCTATAGGTGCGTTATTATAAAATACGAAAACATAACCTGCGTTCTATTACAAGTTGCGACAATCGCGAAGCTTTATCGAAATTGCAACAATTAACGTTTTACTTCAATTTCCTATAGGTTTATTATATATATATTTTTTATTAACTGGCTGCCTGCATTTTTAACTTAAAGGTTATATATTTCGGGTAGCCACTACCCCTATTATTATTTTTTATTCAAAATTTTAAATACTTATTGTAGGCTCTGGGATAAAATAAAGATTGTTGTTGTTGTATTACAAAATATGAAAACATAACCTGCGTTCTATTACAATTTGCGGCACTCAGCTTCATCGAAATTGCGACGATTAACGTGTTATTTCAATTTGCGATAGGTGCATTATTGGCAAAATGTGAAAGTGTAACCTGCGTTCTAATAATCTAGTCAACGATACGCCGGGCGTATATATAAACAGCTTTTTCAATTTAGGTTGTCGGATGATAGCTTCACTAGAAGCGTACGCAACGAGACCGCAAGGTACTTTGGGGTTTTTATGAATACGATAAATCGACGAAAGCAAATTAAAATGCCTCGTTCATACAGCGAAGGCAAACATTTATGGTGCTAAAATTCACCTCACTCATCGCACTAAGGCTGTCCCCTTGTTTTTCGTCGTTTACCATAGAATGCGTTTCCTAATTTTGGGTCGGTCGGTCGGATTAAGTAATGGTTCTAGTAAGAAGTAGGCAACCTAACGGCAGGGAATGCAGAAAAGTGTTAATTGTGATATTGTTGAAACCGTTCACCTCATTGGCTAAATCGTGAAAATCTACCATAACTTAACCAGGTAGTGCATTTATTTCTCTCTAGTTTACTAATTGATTCCATTTTAGTGAAAACTATTATGAGTTTTAATGCAACCAAAATTCTATGTGGGAAACATGTAAAATTAAAAGCCTTTCTTGGCCATTGTTTTGGAGTTTCACGATTGGATGAAATCTTGTAGCACAAAAGAAACATCACTTTAAAATAAAGTTCCAGTACATTTTATTTAAAAAACATGTTGTCCATAGGTTGATGCATTCTCAGTAAAAATACCTAAACGATCTTATGTGGGGAAAGCGAAATGCCACGGAACAATAGAGCATTGCCCCTTCTTACACGCATTGTTACTTTAAAAAAAATCTTTAAAAAAATCAGGAGCAATCTGGAACTAGAAGGCCCGGTACCCAAGCATCATTGCCGTGGAGCCTGGAAACAACGAGACGTGGTTACAAAATCAACATGGCGGCAATGGAGGAAGAAAAGATCGATGTCGTGTTGAAACTCAGCCGAGAAAAGCGAAAACAATGTTGATATTTCAGATTAAAAGTGAAAAAAATGTTTCACTGGGTCATTTATACCTTCCTCATAACTTTTTTTTTTTGGAAAACGCAAAAATATGGGTCGGTCGGACGACGGTAAACGGAGAAAAAAAAGGGGACGGCCTAACAAACGCAAAAAAAAAACCGCGAACTTAAGCTAAGGGCAATTTACAACTACTCATAGTAACTTGCGGTCTCGTTGCGTACCCTTGAAGCTCTCGTCCGACAACCTAAATTGAAATAGCTGTATATATAGGGCGCAATTTCGAGGACGTATACCCCTCGCGCATGTTTCCTCGAAATTGTACCCTATACATAAACCGGCGCCTGCTATGCAGGCTAATAAAAACTATTTAAACTTCTTTTTAACAACAGTACAAACTGACCAACCAGCGCCTTTTTATATGACTAGTTGTCCACTGTCTTAAATTGTACTAATATCCTCATTAATGTTTGGAAATACACTCTCAGCGAAAAGTCCTCTTCTGAACTATATGAACTGTTGAACTAAGATTTTACTAGAAACGTTTAGGGACTAGAAACTGAAGTTTCCAGAAGTTATTTATAGCGTCTCTGTAATGACAGTAAAAAGGCTGGAAACTACCGGTTAAACCAGTTTGCTAGGCTGCGACTCCAGAAAGTTCTGTCATGTCATATGAGCTATCGTGTATCGTCACACGTACACTCTCTGTCTGCATTGAGGTTCACTTGAATAAAGCTGTGTGTACTGAGTGAGTACTCATGACTTGTTTGCTATGTTATCGGACTGCCGACGGCGAAAATTTTCAACACTCAAATTATCTGGTAGTTTCTTGGTGTTGCGGATAGTGTGATCACCAAATGACGTAACACAAAAGATTCAAAAGACACTGAACAATACCCACACCACAACACAAAAGCTAACCAACAATGGCTTCCGCAACACCAAGAAACACCCAATTATCTCAAAGCACTTTCGTGATGCTTTTTTTTTTCGTTGTGTTCAAACTTCTAATTATTAAAAATAATGAAATTGCTGACCGGCTTCATTACTGGTCGAAGGGGCTTTGGTGTTTTACAAATTACTTTGAAAGTACAATTATTTTGTGATGTATTATCAATATAAGCTATTAAAAACAGGTTAAAAAAAGAAGACCAGATGTTTTTACGAGTTAATATTTCAGGGAGCGGATGTGCTGATGATGTGCAGCACAATTGCTGTGAGTATTTAACTATAAAATGGAAACCTGGTTTTGGATTCTTGGCTGGATTCTTTCCATTCTGACGATAACTGGAAATGGATTTATTATCTTCCTTGTGAGCAGCAAACGACAGCTCCGCACCAAAACCAACGCGTTTATCGTTTCACTTGCAGTGGCGGATTTTTTTGTTGGGGCTACCGTTGCTGCTTCCTTGTTCTTCTGTGACATCAAAAGTGGCTGCAACTGGCCTCGAGCTTTCCCATCTTGGGATCATTTGATAAGATGGTTTTTCGGTTACGCGTCCATGATGAACTTGTGCAGCCTAGTACTGGATCGGTACATTGCTGTTGTGCAGCCTTTAAAATACCTAACTTTTGTGACGAGCTGTCGCGTCTTTCAAATGATTTTGTTTTCTTGGGCAATCCCTTTTAGTTTTGTAGTAACTGCAGTGTTTATGTATCTTTATTCAACACATGATATGATCTTAACTACTTCCATCGGCGTGTTTACAATGTTCTTTGAGATCGTTTCATGTTCTATGTTAATTTTCTGCTTCGCCTCCATGGCAGTCGTTGTATATAAACACGATCGATCAGCAGCCACCTTAGCAAAACAGTTACGTTTCAACCACCGAGTTTTAACATTTAACACTCACGACAAGTCTGCGGTTGTAATGATGGCAATTGTTGTGTGCTTGTTTCTTGTTTGCTACGGAATTTATTGGCGCTGTAGCTTTTTATTGATATTCAGAGAAAAATCATGCAATGATTCCGAATATAAAATTCCTATGTTACTTTTAAACGCCGCCCTTAACCCTTGGGCTTATGCTTTCTTCAAGAGAGACATAAAGAAAGAGTTTAAAAGACTGATCTGCAGAATAACTGTTAAGAAGGACAACAAAGTAAATACTGTCAATGAAGTTAATAGTTGTTTCGTAGCTAACTCGGCGTTGTAAACATTTATTTGGTAATGCGAGGTCATCGTGAATTCATTATTATTAGAAAAATGGAGTGTCTCTAGTACAAAAATAAGTGAATAAATAAACTAAAACATAGTAAATGTATCCTACAGCGTAACCGCTGACCAATTCTGAAATTCTGGAAAAATACTTCGGGTTGTAATGTTTATTAAAACACTGTCCTTTATCGTTACTCAGATATAATATGTAGCTCAATCCCATCAATAAAGGTTGTAAGTATTATAGTTGCCTATTTACCATAAATTTCAGCTGTCCTCGGGTCGCTTATCTTTTGAGAGTTTCTTGCTGTTTATTCTATCCAAAACTTCACTGAACGATAACTGGATAACGATGGAACAGCAAAACGCACTCTTTTACTTTTATGGCCGAGGATAGCTATAATCATAAATTCTGTAACCCACGAGTAATGCTTTTTTCAGATAGCTCTTCCTGTTGCAATTTATATTAAACGTGTGAGACGATCAAGTATAGTTATCTCATTCGAGGAGCGTTAGTTTAATTATCGCAGCAGCATATACAATGTAATCCATATTTTATCTGCAGCGCATGCGTATTTTGAGCGAAAGACCTGACGCAGAATTAAACCGCGGATTGGGGCGAGTCAAACGAAGCTGCAACGCGTGGGATTCAGACTTCCTACTACAAATGTTCTGTGAAACCAAAACAAAAGCTATTCACTAAACAAATTCCAAAATTACGCACTCGCCCACCAAAAATCTCCTAAACTGCATGGTACTGTAACATTCACGACAGGTATTACAAAACACGACGTTCTTACAATTTACGAGAGTACAAACGGACCGGCGCCTTTTACAACTGACATACTTATTACAATAATAATATACCTGTTATTAAGTCAAGGCTAACCTTTTAAATATATTTTTTAAATTGCTGTATTTGAAAATTGTTAATGATAAAAATAATAATGGTTGGAAGGGTTCGCCCCTTTACAGATTAACAACGAACAATTATTTTGTGATATATTATGTGTATAAGTTAATAAGCGGGTATGTTTGATGGTCAACAATATTGAGATAAAGAGCATTAAACTTAGTATAAAATGGATACCTGGTTTTGGATTCTTGGCTGTAGCTCAATCTCATTAGAATAAAGGTTGTAAATATTATAGTTGCCTATTTACCATAAATTTCAGCTGTCCTCGGGTCGCTTATTTTTGAGAGTTTCTTGCTATTAATTCTATCCAAAACTTCACTGAACGATAAACGGATAACGATGGAACAGCAAAACGTACTCTTTTACTTTTATGGCCGAGGATAGCTATAATCATAAATTCAGTAGACCACGAGTAATGCTTTTTTCAGATAGCTCTTCCTGTCGCAATTTATATTAAACGTGTGAGACGATCAAGTATAGTTATCTCATTCGAGGAGCTTTAGTTAAGGTGGCTCGACTGGGTTTTTTGGCAACATAACACCCCAACTTTGAACGGCTGATACTTCGCTGTCTGAGCTCGGCCAGGCAAGCTGCTTCACACATAAACTAGAGATGAAATAAACTTTCCAAAACAGTAGATTTGATTGACATCAGTGTTACCATAACAACGATCTGATGACGTCATGGTTTTTGCATATTGGTAATTTTCTCAACATCTAGACCTAAACTTTTAAAATGACTGCATGCCTCTTATAGTCTAAATGTATGTCTTCAAGACTGCAAAGTGTGAAAAAATTCTATGAGAGCGTTTTCGAATAAAATTGAGTTGAATATTTTCCATCAAAAATTTAAAAATTCGCATTACTTTCTGTTATTTCGTCGATGCCAGCGTTTTCCTGACAAATTGAAACAATATTTTCACCATATATTATTCGTGTGCCATAAAACTACATTCCTTGATGGTTTCATCCTGTTTGCTTCACTAGATTTCAATTGATGTGATCGGAAGCAATGTCATAAATATGCTCATTCTACTCACAGAAGTAACACTTTTGTTAGGGAAGCGTTTATTTAAAAACTAGTCGATGAAATTTTTTTTAAATCTTTCGATCTAAAGTTGTACATGTAATGCACTATCTCTGCAAATTTCAAGTGCATTGAATCACTTTAAGGGCGCGAAATAAAATTAAAATTATAGGGGACTTTTGCATTCGTCTTCCAAAGTTTCATTGCCGTATTATTTGTTGACAGCTGGTTTATTTCAGGACTTTCTCTTTTTTGTACATTCTACATATTTGTGCGCTTTTGAAACAACACGTTTGCCATGCCTGCATGCTCCAAAGCGATCGTGAAAATTCTTTTCATAGTACAATGACAACAATGGCAATTAACATAAGGCTGCGGTCATGCACATGTAACACGTTTAAAATTTATTCAAAAGTGCACAAATATGTAGAATGTAGACAAAAGAGAAAGTCCTGAAATAAACCAGCTGTCAACAAATAATACGGCAATGAAACTTTGGAAGACGAATGCAAAAGTCCCCTATACTTTTAATTGTATTTCACGCCCTTAAAATGATTCAATGCACTTGAAATTTGCAGAGATAGTGCATTACATGTACAACTTTAGATCAAAAGATTTTAAAAAAATTTCATCGACTAGTTTTTAAATAAACGCTTCCCTAACAAAAGTGTTACTTCTGTGAGTAGAATGAGCATATTTAAGACATTGCTTCCGATCACATCAACTGAAATCTAGTGAAGCAAACAGGATGAAACCTTCAAGGAATGTAGTTTTATGGCACACGAATAATATATGGTGAAAATATTGTTTCAATTTATCAGGAAAACGCTGGCATCGACGAAATAACAGAAAGTAATGCGAATTTTTAAATTTTTGATGGAAATATTCAACTCAATTTTATTCGAAAACGCTCTCATAGAATTTTTTCAAACTTTGCAGTCTTGAAGACATACATTTAGACTATAAGAGGCATACAGTCGTTTTAAAAGTTTAGGTCTAGATGTTGAGAAAATTACTAATATGCAAAAACCATGACGTCATCAGATCGTTGTTATGGTAACACCGATGTCAATCAAATCTACTGTTTTGGAAAGTTTATTTCATCTCTAGTAGGTGTGTGAAGCTGCTTGCCTGATCGAGCTCAGACAGTGAAGTATCAGCCGTTCAAAGTTGGGGTGTTATGTCGCCAAAAAACCCAGTCGAGCCACCTTAAATTATCGCAGCAGCATATAATCCATATCTTATCTGTAGCGCATGCGTATTTTGAGCGAAAGACCGGCCTGGCGCAGAATTAAACCGCGGATTGGGGCGAGTCAAACGAAGCTGCAACGCGTGGGAGTCAGACTTCCTACTACAAATGTTCTGCGAAACCAAAACAAAAGCTATTCACTAAACAAATTCCAAAATTACGCACTCGCCCACCAAAAATCTCCTGAACTGCAACATACTGTATCGCAAGATGAAAACGATTCCGAAGGATTTGGAAAATATTAAAAGCTCGCATGAGATTGAGCATGCGGGCTTGATAGCTAAATTGTGTTTCAATAACCCGCAGATATGTCCGGCAATAATTTAAAGTCTGACGCAATGGTTCATCCTTTATTGCGTCGTTTCAGATAACAAAATAACGTATAGACTGATTATCAAAAGTCAAAGATTGGTCTTGGTTGAGTATTAGAAGTTAAAACTCTTATTGAGTATAAAAAAGCTAAAAGGCATTAAAGCGAATTTGACTTGTCAATGATTCGTCTTTATTGATTGAACCTATTCGTTTTACTAGTGACAACGATCAGTAGAAAATGTAATGTTATTTCCCAACGCATCAAACTGACGATTGTGCACGTCTACACACCCTACATCACAGAAGATGCAGACGAGCAAGTAAAGAGGAGTTCTACGTGAGTCTGCAAGGTGTACTAGACAGTGGGAACAAACACGACATGCTGATAGTCACTGGAGACATGAACGTTAAAGTAGGAGAGGAAAACTGGGACTATGACAGAGTGATGGGTAGGCATGGGCTGAGACAGCGGAATAATAACGGAGAAAAGTTGTGCGAAATGTGCGACATAAACGATCCAATGATAACAGGAACACCATTCTCACATAAGAATATACACAAGGCAACATGGGCATCACCAGATGGGATAACCAGGAATCAAATAGATCATGTACTAATCAGTAAACGATTCAGGAATTCAGTAAAGGACACTAGAGTCTGCAGACATAGGAAGTGACCATTATCTCGTATGCACAACGGTCAAGTTGAGACTGAGGAAACAACCAAAAGGAAAGAAAGGAATTAGAGTTAAGTATATGATACGACCAAGCTGAAAATTAAATACATCTTGAAGACATTTACCATCACCCTGAGAAAAGGATATCAGGTGCTTGATGATGAAGAGCCAGTAATAGAGGAAGATGAAGTAATAGAGCGTGACTTTCAGATGGTGGAGAAGGCATACACTGAGACTGCAGAAGCGGTTCTAGGTAGAGCACGAAAGAAGAAGAAACCATGGATCAGCGAAGAATCGTGGAACCTTGTAGACCAAAGGTACGAAATGTTAAATGACAAGATCCTGGGCATACAATCAGAAAGAGTCAAGAGGCAGCTCAGAGTAAAGTACACGGAAAAGGACAGAGAAGTGAAGAGGACTAGAGTATAAAAGCAGACAAAAGGAAATGGATAGAGAACATCGCAAGTGAAGCAGAAGAAGCTGCAAGGAGCCAACACATGAAAACACTATACGGACTCACAAAGATGCTGTGCAATAAAAGATCTAGGCAGATTACTGCAGCACTGGACAAGAATGGAAACCTCATCAGTGGTAAAGATGAAGTACAGTCAAGATGGACAGAACGTGCTGCTTAATAGGAAAGATCGAGCAAACCCAATAACTAACGACCAGGAAGGCGAAGTCAACGACATGGTTGAAGAGATAACAGTTAATTTTAACCAACACGAGGAGAAGTCAAGGCAGCGATGAAAGGACTACAGAATGGAAAAGCACCAGGATTTGACTTCATAACAGCCGAGTTACTGAAGGCAGACATAGCGTTTTCAGCAGAGAAAATACATCAACTGATAAAGAAGCTATGGAAGCATAAGAAGATCCCGAAGAGCTGGATGCGAGGGCTTACTTATCATCAAACTAGCGAAGAAAGGAAATATCAAAGATTGCAAGAATTGGAGAAGCATAACCTTGCTCTCTGATCCTCTCTGTCGTGGGAAATATACTATGCAGGATTATTATTGATAGGATAAGAAACGGAGTCGATTGTAGGTTGAGGAAAGAACAGGCAGGTTAATTATAGAAAGGGCAAAGGGACAACGGAGGGAGGTCTTCATACTGTGGAACATCATTGAGCAGGTTAACGAGTGGCAAGCAACGCTATATCTGAATTTCATAGATTTCGAAAAGGCATTTGACTTTATCCACCGTGAAAGCATGTGGACGATAATGAAGAAGTGCGGAATCCCAGAGAAGATTGTGAGAATGGTAAAAATATTCTATGAAGACTTCAAGTGTGACCAAGGAGAAATATGTGAGTGGTTCAGTTGACATAAAAACCGGCGTCAAACAAGAATTTAGTACGTCAGGATTTTTGTTCTTGATTGTTATAGATAATGAGAAGAACAGTTGGTCATGGTGAGAATGGTATTAAGTGGAAATTCACATCACTAAAACTAGACGACATGGACTTTGCAGATGATGTAGTGCTTATAGCCTCTACGAAACAGCAGATTCAAGATAAACGACAAGAATGAATGAAGAAGCAAGACGACTGGAACTCGACATCAACATGAAAAAGACAGAGGCGATCAGGATTAATGTAAGAAACCAGGAAATGATTACGATAGATGGATAAGACATTGAAGAAATAGATGAGTTCACTTACTTGGGAGCTACAGTTTGTAAGGAAGGAGAGGACCTTCTTTTTGAAGTGTTTCAGTGTGATTAGACATTAGATAAAATCCAGACCTCAATATTTGGGAGGTTGTTTTGTTAAATTATTGTGCAATGTGGTATTTTGCTGGGTGAAAGAATAGACGAAGATTTCGTAAGAGAGAAAGTGTCGTAGATCCTGTAGGGTGAAGGATGGAAGCCACATCGAAATGAACGGGTTATCGGTAACGGGAACAGATATGCAAATAGGCACTCACTCACTCACTCACTCCCGTTTTGTCACGTAATGTTTTAAATTAGTTTTGTTTCGAATTAGGTGCGTAACTGCGGTGAACAAGAACAAGGTGAATCCAGCGATAACAATAACTAAAGTTTTGTAAACGAAATTGAACAACAATAAGCTGAAAGATGTTTCTCATTTGGAGTCCTTTGACAGTCTGCAAAAGGTTGCGTGCAAGCCGAGAGTTGACGTGCTCTTTAATGTCGCTAACTTTACACCTTCAACCTTCGGTCTCCTATTGACTCATGCATTTTAGCGAGTGTGTCAATAAACCGGCATCAGTATTGTTTAAATTTCTATACGAATCACTTGCAGAACATTTATATATGTAAAAAAGAAAATAAATAAATAAATAAATAAAAGGCCACAGTGGATTCTACATTGTGAATCATCGATTGTGGAGTAGTTACACTACTAGCTATACTTCGAATTCTTAATTTCTTATGTACCTATAAACCCGATTTCACTATTCGAAGAGTTCTTGTTTCTACACATCTTTATCATTACTAATTGTGAAGAGTTATTTTGTTGTTGTCCATAGCCTTCGGTCGCATCTGTCATAAGGACCGTTTGACGTTGTGTTCGCCGCTAATTTCCGTGGGATTTTTATTCCGGCAAGTTTTGTGTTTTATATAACTTTGCCGGGAACTTTGTAGTCTTACTTTTCAGATATAATTTTATGTTTCTCCGTAATAACGACGTCACGAGTTTTAGACGTGTACAGCTTCTTGTTCCCAGTGTTTCTCGGGTGTAATTCGGACGTGAAGACGTGATAACAACAAAGTCATCGCTTAAAAAACGTCTGAATTCGTTAGCCACAGACTTCCGCCCAGTAATATCAGTCCCCGAAAATCGGGTAATAATTGGTTGATTTTCAATTCTTTGCAAACATTATTTAAAAGTAAGTGTGCCTTTTGCGTAAGACAAACAATAACCACTTTAGATAGATTTTTGTTATGGAAGAATTTGATAAGATGATTTTTATCTCGTTAATGCGCTTGCGCGTAAACGAGATGTACGATTCACTACGAAAAAAAGGGGCAAAAGTTGTTAACAAAGGTTCTTTGTTTAGTTTGTTAACATTTGTCCGGGGGGGTTACTTATTTCTTTTTTATAGAAGCTATATTAGGGCACCGAGGATATGGTTGGTTAAACAGGTTAGGATTTCAAGAAGTGCGTCACATACCGCCACTAAAATTTTTGAGGGGCACCCCCGGACCTATTGTTAATTTCCCTAGGGTATTGAATTGTCATGAACTTGTTATGTCTTACGTTACGTTACCACAAAGGTATTACAGTTCTTAGAGCTATGACCTCACCACAAGGGTATTACAGTTTTTATTTACAGTGATTTGCGTGAGTTGCGCTTTGACATTTTTCGCGTACAGTTCTTATTTACAGTGATTTGGGTGAGTTGCGCTTTGACATTTTCCGCGCTCGACGAAGCTAAGAAATTTCACCCTGTATCTTTGTTTGCTTTTTGAGGTTTATAGCTGACATTTTCCGCGCTCGACGAAGCTAAGAAATTTCACCTTGTATGTTTGTCCGCTTTCTGAGGTTTATACGCGGGTTTATAGCAGAGTTGTTTTACAAATGCTTTAGAGCTATGATCTCATCGCCTGACAGATTGTTTCTTATCTTGGATTTATTGTTTTTGTGGTTTTAAGGACTTAAATAGAAAATTGATAGGAAATTCTAGAAATTGGCAGAAATGTTCTGCGATACCTTGTCTACTCGGGAAGATTAACCGCGAGGAGCGATTTTTGAAGTCGCTTAGCGAGTGACAAGTGGAAATGTCGTGAAAAGAAAAATTGTGAGGAATGTTTTGCGATACGTTGTGTACTCGAGATGACTAACCGTGAAGAGCAAAAGAGTTGGTTTTCCAATTTGCTTAAAGTTAAGCGAGTCAGCTTAATTGAGTTAAACTCTAGTTAAATTTAAGCCACCAAAGCAGGTAGCTTAAGCGAGTCGGCAATTAATTTTAGACAATAAGAAGCAACTTGTGGTCATTTATTTGACAAGGCTGTCAAATCGGAAATAAAACACGCGTTCTATTTTCATGCGTCGCTCGTGAAGGGGCCTAATTTGATTGTATTATACAATGGATTTGCTTTTCTGCAAAATTAACGTTAATGTCCCTTTTCAGTAGTCATTGGAATACTGAATCATTCCTATTACGGTTTGATTATTAAAGAGAAATTTCAATTTTGAATGGTTATTAAATGTTGAGGTGTCATGATTATGCAATAGTATGCAAGAGAGGTGAGATTTTGCGTATTCAGCTAACTAAAAATGTTCCCGTTTGATTGTGCAAGAGTATGGATTTGGCTTTTGTTCTATTTTGGAACACTGAATCATTGCCATTACGGTTTGATTATGCAATAGTATGCAAAAGACGTAATAATTTTGCTGATTTAGTTAACAAAAGTTTATCAAGCAAGCATTATAAGCGATTTCAGCGTGTTGATTTTTTTTTAAAGGAAAAATATTGGCACTATATGGGAGCTAATTGACAAAACAAACAAAAAGACAATGTATTATTTTAGTGGAAAGCAAGACAGAGAAAACGTTCTCCGCTTATAAAAAGAAGAGGAATATCCATCAGTCGGTGTGTTATTCTCAAATCGTGAAGCGGACAAGACAGATACCTTAGAGTGCTCAACGTAGCTTTATCGCATTGAAATCCTGACGCAAGAGAGTTGCCTTAGAGTGCTCAACGTAGCTCAATTAGCAAAGAATATAGCAGACTTAAAGCAAGAAAATATATATTGAAATCTATTATTTCGTAAAACAAAATTATCAATTGTTTATAATGGTTGCTTTTGATGCTTCAGGCGGCACACACCTACCCTTAATTGTCGGGAGTACTCCCCCCCCCCCCCCAGAATATGTATCAACAATTCACTTCCAAAAAACACGCTTTTTCCAATTCTATATTACCTTAGGTTATTGCATATTCACTGTCTTCCTAAATTTTAGACTTGCCACAAGTGTACTGCGAAGCCCACGAGAGAGTTACGAAACTACGAAAGCTATAACTATGCTATCCGTTTGAGTGAGTGAGTGAGTGTAACAATAGAATCCGAGCCCACAACGAACTCTGCCGATTTTGACCCGATATTCCCCGATCTTAACTCTTTTTTTGTTTTGGAACCTCGTCGGTTGTTCAACGTTTGTCGAGGATAGCTTCGAATGGCCCGAATCGAATGTTCCCTCAGAAGACTATCAGATTTCTAACAAATATGGCCGCCCGTGAACTCCACGCTTTCATTTTGTAGATGGGGTTAGTTTCTAGAGAAACTGTGGTGCTGCGTCGGTGGGGGGATGAAACACGAGAATTTAGTTTTATCGACTGAGTCGATAAGGTAAATTGACCACCGTAAAAAGATTCAAATAGCTGACGTTTCGAGCGCTAGCCCTTCGTCGGAGCGAATCAAGGAATTGTGGGTAGTGTGTGGTTTTATATAGTAAGCGGTGGAGCTACGCTATTGGTATATAGCTACGCTATATACAGTTTATCCACAAGTGTGCACTACAAACCTACAGATTCCCACAGTTATCTGTTACATTCATCCTCACATCCATCGCACGTTAAAAACGCCATTCCGTATTCTCAATTTTTCAGACTTCGACGTCTATGTAGTGATGACTCTGATTTTTCCAACAAATCAGAAGAAATGTGCCAGTTTTTCAAGAAACGTGGGTACCCTGACTCTGTTGTTAATACGGGCCAACAACGTGCACAACAGATCGACAGACAATCAGCACTACAAACGCCACAGAAGGAAGAGAACGAGAGAATTCCATTCACCCTCACTTTCCACCCACACAACAACACAGTCAAAAGCATCATTTCAAAAAATTTCAAATTACTCCAAAACGACCCCGAAACTGGCAGAATTTTTTCACAACCCCCACTAATTTCATTCAAACGTGACAAAAACATAGGCAACTTTCTAGTTACGAGCGCACTGAAATCTGACGATGAACCGGGAACTTTTAAATGCACACGCACACGATGTAACACTTGTCCTTTCATTCACAACGCGGACAAAATAACAGGACCCAAACGATCTATTAAAATCACTGATCGTTTTACATGCACCTCCGTAAATGTTATCTACTGCATAACATGTACCTTTTGCAAAAAGATATACATTGGCGAAACAGGGAGGAGACTGGGCGACCGTTTTCGTGAACATCTCCGAGACGTTGAAAAAAATGACAAAGACGCATCCAAACCAGTCGCGCGCCATTTTAATCCTTCTAACCATTCTAAAAAACTCATGACAATCTGCGGCCTTTCCCTACACCAGGCCAACACAGAAAGCCGTAAAAACCTAGAACAAAAAATAATTTTTCAAATCGGCACTCTCAAACCGCACGGAATCAACGAACGCTTTTCATTCAACTAATTTACATTTGTTTTTCACGTCACCAAATTTCCACCAATAGCGTAGCTCCACCGCTTACTATATAAAACCACACACTACCCACAATTCCTTGATTCGCTCCAACGAAGGGCTAGCGCTCGAAACGTCAGCTATTTGAATCTTTTTACCTTATCGACTCAGTCGATAAAACTAAATTCTCGTGTTTCATTTTGTAGACGTTCATTTTGCATAACCGGAATGAAAGCACGCCTTTTAAGACTTCGAAATGGAAAGAAAAAGTCCTTTAGAAGATTTTTATGCCTTTGTAGTGGTGGTTTGAGAGCTGAAAGCGATGAAATTTGTCACAAGTGAGGACATGTCTTCTTTCAGAATTTATACTCGAAGCGGCAGACTTTACTAAGAATTTTCAAGCATTCCTGGAAAACTACGGTAAAGAAAGTCACATTTTTTAATGTCCATTTACTTTGTAAAAAAAACATTTCATAGACTGTTTCTTTGTCTTATTAGTAGCTTTTGAATTTTGACAAATATTTAGAAAACTTGACCACAATCGGTCGAGCGAGAAATTCGCCAGATGCTGAACAAATTTGCGTGGCCGACAGTTTCCTTGATGCGATAATTTGACGCGTTTTCCTCTTGAGACTAAACTAAATTGGATAAGAATGTCATTCTATATACACATGACTGAAGTCGGAAATTTTAGAAAACACTAGATATAATAAAGTAGGTTGCTGAATTTAAATATTATTTTGTGATGTTTATAATATAATTCGCAGACGCTAGCGCTGCAATTAGGATAAACAAATCGCTAAGCCTTCCGGAAGCAGAAAATCACTGAATTCTGATAAGCGTTTAACTCTTTTATTCAAGGGAAAGACATTTTCATTCAAGGAAATATTGTGTATTTGCGACAACACTTTGAATAAACTATGAAGCCAGGAAAAACTAATACATGGCAAAATCAAAGCAGTTATTTAGGAACTAGAAAAATTTCACTTCGATTTAGTCTTGAAATCACGGGGGGGGGGGGGGGGGGGTCATGATGCGTCACGCAATATTTATTTTTAAAATGTTTCACCAATTTATAGCACTCGTCACCACGGTTTTGAAAATTATATAAACAAAATCTTCTGAATGCGATTACATGTATTTTTTTTCTCATTACCTGTAAATTTAGGGCTTCCAAAACTTTATTGCAAATCCGGGCAGGAGAGGGGGGTCTCTCGGCTTGGAAATCCAGGGGGCAAGGGGGGGGGGGGGGAAATCCTACGATAATCTAAGTAATAACAGGCGCAGTAAGCTACATGCAGTCATAGACTGCCTATTTTTTTATTAACCTCACCTTCTAACGCATTAACGAGATGGCTTGAAGAGCCCTTTGATTCGGTACGTGTCCATGATTGAACGGGAGCGGGAGCGATGAGAAGCAGCTGTTACCCCCATGTTTAATGTTAATATTTTGCTTCACCTCCATGATACTTGTTGTATATAAACACGATCAATCAACAGCGATCTTAGCAAAACAGTTAAGTTTCAACCATCGAGTTTTGACTTGTAACGCTCACGACAAGTCTGCGGTTGTAATGATGGCAAATGTTATCTGAAACCGAACACGGAAATACATTTTCCCCTTTTCTGATTAAGAAGGATTAGCCCAATATTTACTTTTCTGGCAATTTACGTCAGGTATACTAACAAAACCTTCATAAAGTTTTTTCGTGACAAAATCCTGACTACCTTTATTATTGCTATAAACTGTTTTACAACTAACCAACACGTGCAATTTTTCTGTGATATGATACCGATTGCGTGACTACTGACATATGTTGTTTACATGTAAAGCCAGCCAATATGTTTTTTAAGAGTTCTTTATTTGGGGAACTAATGTAGTTGATCCGCTCAATCTGAACCCTGTGTTCAAAGTTTTTGAGTTTAATTTATGTCAAATAAAGTTAAATATCTCACATTATGTAGTCCTGTGTCTTTTCTGGTCGTTTCTCTCGTTGTAGTTCGTGGACAAAGCTTGAAAACATCTTATTCAATTCATAAGTAGCGCCAAAGCATTCTTGATAACTAAGCGTTTTTGTTTTTAATGCAGTTTCTTCTTGGTGTTGCGATCACCACATGACGTAAAACAAAAGATTCAAAAGAAAGTAAACAATACCCACACCACAACACAATAGCTAACCAACAATAGTTTCCGCAACACCAAGAAATACCCTTTTTAATCCGAGGCGGAGTTTGAATGAGTGGTTCCGACCGGAAAAATGGTTCACACATTTTTGCTTTCAAAAAAATAAACTGTTTGTTAAATAGAGTTTATTCATTCACCGTTTTCGATTTTCTGGAAGTTCATGTATAGACAAGACTGATTTGCATTATGGAACTTGAAAATGTTTTTGAGTAATTCATGTTACTTGACTACCAAATTTTATTCCAAAATTAGTGATAACGAGTAGAAAAGTTTTGTCAACTATCTGTCTTGTGTTTAGAGTGATTTTCATCCGTCTGTGAAACAATTACTACTAGTCAGTGTTTAATAGTAACTATTAGGGTGTAGTAGGCTACCAAAAGGCAAGATCAAATCAAACAAATTCAGTTCCTTTGTTGATTTCAATTCAACATGTATATCAAAATTTTCTTTGTTCTTAAATTTAGTAAGTAGCCTGCTGTCATGCAGCTTAAAGCTGCGGATCTAGGAACTTGGAGAAAATGTTCGACAAATACATTGTTTCAACCTCCGCCACTTCATCCCTAGAACCGCTTATATAAGTATTTCTAATACACTCAAGTCCGGCGCGACATGTTACTTCGTATGGTCCCATGATATGCTTTATACAAACACTCTCCAAGCTCTTTTGTAAAAGTTCCTTACATTGTCACGACGGATTTGTTGAAATGCGCTCACGATAGCTATCATTGGATTTTCTTTAAAGAAACCAGGTGTGAAACGAGCAATTGCTTTGGCCTGTCCGAAGACCATTTCAATAGGGTTTAAGTCATAGCTATAACTTGGAAGTTTAACTAGAGTTATGTTTTTTCTAGCAAGAATTCTACACAATTCGATTTCATTGTGTACACTTGCATTATCGGCCACTAAATAACAGTTTGCAGGCAAAAGTGGCAGCACTTGGTTCTCTATCACTTCAGTAATAAGGGCTGCTGTGAAATTTCCTTCAGTTGGAATGGCCTGAACTACTCCCTCGTTCAATCCGCAAACAGCTAGAGTGGAATACTTTGCAGCTGACCCGTCCCCAGTCGTCTCTCAATTAACGAGAGGAGCGCGAGGTGTGGTGGGAAGGAGGAAAGAGGGGAGACGACTGGCAGATCCTGTTTTCAAGATGGCGGACGAAATAATGGCGGACGGTGGTGAAATTCTAAATTTGGAAAATAGGCCGTTCCATCGGGCCTTTTTGAGTCGGAAGTTACCTTGCCCTCATATTCTATGTAGAGCCGAGCTCGGTTGAGCATTTTATCAGAAAACAGGTCTGGATCAAAATGATGAAAAATTCGAACATGAAGCGTCAGGCGATCGGCGAGGAGACCAAAAATCACGTACAGTGCCGAGTGGCCATCCACTCATCGCCTGACCGAGGTTTGTAGCTTCTATTGTTATCTTAATCCTCATTTTCACGCTACATATTGGACATTTTGAATAATTTATAAGCTTAAACTTTATGATTTGCATATGTTGCAATCTGAACAAGTAGTGTTATAATATTTTTCATATCAGTTCGTTTCTTTAATATATACTCAGGGCTGCGAATGTTTAACGGTTGCGGGATGTGCTGGCCTTGAAATGGTCGCTAAAGATACAATGGAGTGTGCATGCCTTCGCGTCCTTTCAGCTCACACCAGAACATACATACATAGTACGTATGGTTATGAAAGAAAGAAGACAACGCTACACAGTTGTACGGGATGTCGGGGGAGAGAAGTAAAGCACATGAAAATAACTGTAATCGAAGTCAAAAGGATGGACTTAATAATAAGGAACTCGAAGATAGTAAATGTAGTTATTTTTTTAGAGATTCATCTTTCTCAAAGAAAGCAAATTAACTGTACAGTATGTCATGTTATTTTATTTTTCATTAAATACAAGCTAATACAAGACTGATTTCTGTGAACTGTTTAGTATTTCATGTTGCCTTGTACACTGCTTTTATGGTCGTATGTCCCTCATCTGCCTGAAAAAAGCTTTTAAAATACAAAACCATGTCAGCATTGCTATTTTGTCCTCCAGATGTTGAAATCTTTTTAAATATAAAGGCAAACCCTTTATATTTTTCTCTCTGTCTCAAATATTTTGTTTTTGTTTTGATTCTCTTTACCCTCTTGTTTTGTGGTTTTGTGGCTTATTCATATACTGGTTAAACAAAATCGCAGTTTTTCACTGCAGACACCCTCGATGCAACACTGAACTGTACTTCACTGCTTTTCTGTACTGGGTTGTACATGTCCCTCAGCTGCCTGAAAAAGTTTTTTGTAGTCAACATTACTATTTTGCCTTCCAGATGTTATATACTGTAACTATTATAAAGACAAACCCTATATTATTTTTTCACATATTTTGTTTTTGTTTTGTTTTCTTAACCTTATGCCCTTGCCCCTACCCTCTTATTTTGTGGTTACTCTCTTATACCAT
>JAJLRJ010000004.1:11528417-11535917 GCA_024195265.1 Dendrophyllia cribrosa
GGCTTTCCTGTTTTACAACTAACCAACCTGCAATTGTTCAGTGACATATTGCGCGCGTGGGTAAGATAAGAGACAACAGTTATTTTAAAGTCCAGATGTTTTCAGCAGTTGTTATTTCGAGAAAGTGATGTATAGTTGATCATCAAACTGAACTCTGTGTTGAAGGTTTTAAACTGTAAATTGTAACATGGAAACCTGGTTTTGGATTTTTGGCTGGATTCTTTCCATTCTGACGATAACTGGAAATGGATTTATGATCTTTCTTGTGAGCAGCAAACGACAGCTCCGCACCAAAACCAACGCGTTTATCGTTTCACTTGCAGTTTGGTTGATTGTTTCCGTCCGTTTGAAATGGTTGAAAATTGCGTAATGGGTGGTGTTTTTAAATAAAACCAAATGGTATCTATTAATTGTGAGCTCCGCTGTTAGGCTAACCTTTCTTAATGTGTTATAAAGGCGCCTCTGGCTGCCGCGATCACTCCATGTTGATCTCGCATTACCCACCCAACGCATGATACATCAAGTGAAATGAAAGAACTGACAAGGCCTTCAAGTAAGAAATAAGCCGAACTTCCTCTTGTTTCTGTACATATTTTGTGAGAATTAACCTGGATTTAACCCGGGATTGTTTGCCTCCGAAAATTGACTTGAATTTGGCACGAAACCAATGGACTCGTTGGCGAATAAATTACAGTAGTTCCCAGTGTTTCTCGGGTGTAATTCGGACATGAAGACGTCATAATAACAGCGTCATCGCTTAAAAAACGTCTGAATTCGTTAGCCACAGAATTCTGCCCAGTGACATCAGTACTCGAAAATCGGGTAATAATCGGTTGATTTTCAATTCTTTGCAAAAATTATTCAAAGGTAAGTGTGCTTTTGCGTAAATGTTATCTGAAACCAAACACGGAAACACATTTAATTTTTCCCTTGCTGATTAACAAGGATTATCGCAATATTTACAACATGTATAACAAAACACGACACTAACTTTTGAGCAGATAACGTCAGGTGTAACAAAACCTTTATAAACTGTCCACCTTTATGACTGCTCGAAAGGCTTTCCTGTTTTACAACTAACCAACTCGCAATTGTTCAGTGACATATTGCGCGCGTGGGTAAGATAAGAGACAACAGTTATTTTAAAGTCCAGATGTTTTCAGCAGTTGTTATTTCGAGAAAGTGATGTATAGTTGATCATCAAACTGAACTCTGAGTTAATATTTCAGGGAGTGGATGTGCTGATAATGTGCAGCACAACTGCTGTGAGTATTTAACTATAAAATGGAAACCTGGTTTTGGATTCTTGGCTGGATTCTTTCCATTCTGACGATAACTGGAAATGGATTTATTATCTTTCTTGTGAGCAGCAAGCGACAGCTCCGCACCAAAACCAACGCGTTTATCGTTTCACTTGCAGTGGCGGATTTTCTTGTTGGGGCGAGCGTTGTTCCTTCTTTCTTCTTCTGCGAACTTACAGGTAGCTGCAGCTGGCCTCAACTTTGGCCGTCCTGGGGTGATTTTGTAAGGTGGCTTTTCGGTTACGCATCTGTGATGAACTTGTGCAGTTTAGTACTGGATCGGTACGTTGCTGTTGTGAAGCCTTTAAACTACCTAACTTTTGTGACTGGTCGTCGCGTCATTCAAATTATTTCCTTTTCTTGGGCAATTCCGTTTAGTTTTATAATATATGCAGTATTTTTGTCTCTATATTTAACACAGGATATCTTCATTATTTTCATAAATACGTTTACAACGTTCATTGAAATAGTGTCATGTTTGCTGTTAATATTCTGTTTTACCTCCATGGTAATTATTGTATGTAAACATGATCGATCAGCAGCCACCTTAGCAAAACAGTTACGTTTCAACCACCGAGTTTTGACATTTAATATTCACGACAAGTCTGCTGTTGTAATGATGGCAATTGTTACAGGTTTGTTTCTTGTTTGCTACGGATTTTATTTGCGCTGTAGTTTTTTATTACTATTCACAGAAAAATTATGCAATGATTTCAAATATAAAATACCTATGTTGGTTTTAAACTCTGCCGTTAACCCTTGGGCTTATACTTTCTTCAAGAGAGACAAAAAAAGGAGTTAAAAGACTGTTCTGCACAATGACTGTTAAGAAAGATAACAAAGTAAAACCTGTCCTTCATGAAGTCAATCCTTTCACAGTAGGCAACTCGACTTTGTAAAGTCTTTGTATTGCTAAGTTAATGTGCAAAATAATGAATAAAGTAAAATGTAATAAATATATCTCACAGTAGAACCGTTGTCAAATTTAGAATCTTTTTTGGGAAAAAATAATTAGAGTTGTTTATGAAAACACTGTTCTTTACTCGGATATGATAATATAGCTTGATCTCTTGGATAAAGATTGTAAACATTAGTTGCCTAATATTTGGCATGAATTTCAGCGTCCTCTGGTCGCTTATGTTTGAGAGAGTTTCTCGCTGCTAATTCCATACAAAACTGATTTTAACAACAATAACCGGGTAACATCAAAACGCACTCTTTTACTTTTAGTAAAAAGTGTTCATCATAAGCGAAGTCTGACCACTGCTGACAATATTAAAATCTGCGATGGATGCGTTATTAACGGAGCACTCGCCGGGCCGAAGGCCCGGCTGCGCAGCCCCATACTCATAGAACCTATGCCCGTCATTTTTCATGGTCATGGCTAGCGGAATGTTTCGCAGGCGCGCGTGTGCCCGCCGCCGTCGCGCAGGACTAGCTAGCTCGCGGGCGCGTATGACGTCGCAAAACATGCGCGTATAACGCCACACGCGCGGCTACACAGCCGTCAGCTCGGTAAACACTTTTTAAAGTTTTAAAAAAGTTGGATCTTTCGCAGTGTTAGGCGGAGCAGTAAAGTCGTTATTTCCCTGCATTTTTCACGGTTTGCTACGCAAGACAGGGATACTAATTAAGGGATACTCAGAAGCCGCTTTAGTGGAAAAAGAAGAGCTTTCAGGGATAAAATCTTGCTTCGAGGAACTTCATATTATCAATGCAGGAGCAATAATGCGGGGAGATGCCTTGTTTTTATTACGGATTTCAGAACCAAAGAAGCGGAGTTTTAACGAATTTCCAAGCAGTCCAGTGCTTTAAAGGTAAAATAAATCACATTTTTCGATGGGAATTTATGTTGATATCAATTTTTGATTGACTTTTCCTTTGTGTTCTCTTAGTTTTGGAGACATGTTTATGAAACGTTCAAATTAAGTCGTATTATTATCTTGAATTTCAACGAGGACAGCTCTGCCTTGATGCGCTATAAATGGTATGTGTTCTGCTTTTAAACATTAATTTAATGGAGATTTGAATAAAAGTTTTCGAAAGAAGATTGTGTTGTCCGTTTTTATGTCTTTGTTAATTCATTACATAGATTAAAAAGCGATTTTATGTAAACAAAACAAGACTTAGGTTTTCCGTCTTCACTAGCGTTGCCTTATGCAAATATGTTTGTGTATTTTTGCAATTTTGATTTCCAAATCAGTTTCTCGGGCAATTTTTGACAAACAAAAACTGTATTTTATTCGGAAAGTAGTCGTACTAGTTATTCTAGACAGAGAAAAGTTGTTTTTGTGAACTTTTGTACGGTCTAAATGTACTGTGCAGACGGTCGGGTAATACTGTTTTTGAGAATTGCTAAAATTGAAAATAGCCCGTTCGTCAATCTTAATTCTTGTGCTTCCAACCTTTCACCTTAGTTAAGTTTCACCTTAGTTAAGCTTGTTCAAAGTGCGACGCTGTTATAGGCTTGGCCTATCTATATATATTACAAAATATGACTAGGATTATTTGATTTCAAATTTGTACAGGTATTACAATTAAAAACCCGACATTATTTTAATTTTCGATAACCAAGGAGTGATTTTGACTGGTGGATTATCAATTACTTTACATCGTGATTATTCCAAAATTGACCGCGCTCTTCGCGGTCGCGGAAGTTGGTTCATTGCTGGGTGTGTAAACAGAACAAGGTAACACACTTTTTCATGTTTTAAAAACGTTGACATCATAACCAGGTTTGTTAGAAATTGAGGTAATTCAGAATAACTAAAGTGAAAATTTAGGCCCCGTAGAGGGAGTGTCAAACAAAGTATTGTGTATTTTATCACTTATGTCCAGAAATACAGACAAGTATCATGTTAACGAGTACTTCATATTTGACAGAGTCGTTTGTCGTTTTCCTATTACTTCATATCTGACAGAATTTCTTGTGTTTTGGTGAATTTTTATAGGCGAGGACACTTTGTAATACCAGTCATGGAGTATTTAATAAGAGATTTCCGATTTAATAATAATAATAATAATAATAATACATTTCTATAGCGCCTTTTCTCAGTGATTCAAAGGCGCTTATTACATTCAAAATACACTAAAAATATAATCTAAAATCTACAATGTTAAGTTAAAAAAGTCGCTTAAAAAGAAAAAAACAAATTATTTACAAGTAAGATGTTCTAAAAAAGAAAACGTTACAAATAAAAATCTACAAAGTTAAGGTTAAAAAGTAAGGTTTTAAGTTTACGTTTACGTTTACGTTTACAGCGGGAACACCAACTTAGCAGTAATAGCACCAACAATAATACCGACACGAGTTAACATGCTTGATAATGCAAAAATACGAAAATCGTAGAAGTCTCTAAGAAATAAATAACGTGATAAAAGACCTGATAAAAATGTAATTAAATGTCCTTGAAACGATATTTTATTCCGAAGGAAGCAATCCGTATCACATAATAACAACATAAAGGCAAAGTCTTTCATGTCCGGCTGCCGTCTATGGCATAACTGAGCGCAAAGAAAAACGCTTATTTTCCACATGATCTTATTTCTCTGAGCAGTTTTGGCCCACTTTTTGAATGCCAATAAAAACCAAATGTGAAATGCAAATTAGTTTGCTACTATTAGTAACAAGGCCAATAATAGATCGGAGATCTCTACTGTGTCGTTGCAATTCGCAAAATGCCACAGGGGTTGTTGCAATTTACGAGAGACTTACGAGAGGTACCCCAAAACAAGACGATCAGTTTTGAAATTAATCACAGGTGTAACAAAAACCTTCACGTCAAATTGTTTTCCGTGTTCAAATTTCTTTGTAATAAAAAATAACACAACTGGTAATTGTCTTTGTTATTGGTCGCGACGTTTTACTGTCTTTCAACTTTCCAACGTGCAACTGTTTTGTAATATATTATTCGGAGACAGATGTTGTTAAAAGTCCATATGTTTAAAAGAGTTATATCGAGGAAGTAACAAAGGTGATGATCCCAACATGAATGACTATATATAACTGGCGAAGGTTCGTAAATTATAAAATGGAAAACTGGTTTTGGATTCTTGGCTGGATTCTTTCCATTTTGACGATAACTGGAAATGGATTTATTATCTTCCTTGTTAGCAGCAAACGACAGCTCCGCACCAAAACCAACGCGTTCATCGTTTCACTTGCAGTGGCGGATTTTTTTGTTGGAGCGAGCGTTGTTCCTTCCCTGTTTTTCTGCGACATCACAAGTCAGGGCTGCAATTGGCCTGCAGCTCGGTTGTCATGGAAGAATTTGATAAGGTGGCTTTTTGGTTACGCGTCCATGATGAACTTATGTAGTTTGGTACTGGATCGGTACATTGCTGTTGTGAAGCCTCTAAAATACGTAACTTTTGTGACTGTTCGTCGCGTCATTCAAGTGATTTTCTTTTCGTGGTTACTCCCTTTTGGTTTTGTAATCATTGCAACAGTAGTCGCGTTTTGTTATGCAAGACCTGATATCTCAAATATTTTACACATTATTTTACTTGAGTTGCCCCCATGTTTACTGTTAATATTCTGTTTCACCTCCATGATAATTATTGTATATAAACACGATAGATCAGCAGCCACCTTAGCAAAACAGTTACGTTTCAACCACCGGGTTTTAACATTTAACACTCACGACAAGTCTGCTGTTGTAATGATGGCAATTGTTGCTGGTTTGTTTCTTGTTTGCTACGGAATTTATTTGCGCTGCAGTTTATTATCAATATTCACAGAAAAATCATGCAATGATTTCAATTATAAAATACCTATATTGGTTTTAAACTCCGCCGTTAACCCATGGGCTTATGCTTTTTTCAAGAGGGACATAAAGAAAGAGATAAAAAGACTTGTCTTCAGAGTGACCGTTAAGAAAGAAAACAAAGTAAAGCCTGTTATTGAAGCTAATCATTTTTCTGTAGGCAACTCGACTTTGTAAATACCTTATTTTGCAAATCTAGTCTTCAATGTCTTTAGACAAGAGAGCAAGAAATAAGTAGTGCAAAATACTTACAATGTCTGAATTAGACTATGCCTCCAATTCTTGATAAAGCTCTGAAAAATACTTTACACTGTCCTTTATCCATTTGTAGTTTGACCTTATGTTGAATAAAGGTTGTAAATTAAATGGATGCGAAGCAATTTCGGGCAAAAACTACAAAAATGCCCGACCACGTTAAATTTTAGCGTATCGCAAATGAGAAAGTCAACCATGAAATTAACGGCTGACGTCACCAAACAAAAACCTAGTAGCGATTTTGACTGCTTGATTTTTAATACTTTCCAGAAATTTTCGATAATTATGCGTGCCTTTCGACGGCTTTTCTTTACTAAAAAAACCTGTCAGCGGGTACTCAGGGTTTTGAGTGTAAAATCTGTTCGTTTTACAAGTCAAAGCGATTTCATTTGTGGTCGTTGAATCGCCGGTGAGTGACAGTTAATGGCGTCGAATGACATCAGTCTTAAATACAAAATGTATTGGTAAATTTACCCACAAACTACGGGAACCTTTTTTTTATTTTCATTCGGCTCAGTTTTTTTTTTTTTGGCATGAAGCGGAGATTTTGAAGGATTTAGAAAACTGCAAGTACCAAAAATAAATGCTGTTAGCTGGTCAATGGAAAACAGCTGTTTCTGTTGGTTGGTCTTTAGCAAGCCGTGAAACCAGTTCCTCTGCAGTCCCTCTCCAGGTGGACTTGGGACGTACCTTATTCTATTGCCCTCTGGTGTCCATCTGAGAGCAACTTGGGAGATGTTATTAAAATTAAAAAACTGTGGTTGTTGTTCATCGTGGTGTGTAAGATTTCTTCGAGCTCTGATTGGTTCATTGGATTGTTTACGACTGCTGTGATTGGTCAGAGTAATTACTTTGGTTTTGGTTTTACGACACTCAATTGAAAACTGCTCTATAAAATACCTGTGTTAGTTTTAAACTCCGCCGTTAACCCTTGGGCTTATTGATTGGGCTGGCCTTGTTGCCAAGAGCCCAATATATAAAATGAACGGTGTTTCGTAGTCACTTATTGACACGCCGGGGGTACTGCCATATGAAATTGACGGGGTGCTCTTTTAGAATTTCGTTAGATGGGCATGGCTGAAAAGAAGTTTTATTGGCGCTAAGAGCTACTAATTGTAAATTTTATATGGAAGTCTCCACCCCCCGGATTTTGGAGATTTGAGAGTAGATAAGTTAAT